>JANIIA010064253.1:0-10750 GCA_027478495.1 Erythroxylum alaternifolium
ACTTTGGTGGATGGAAAACAGAAGAGAGTCGTGGGAGAAGAGATATACGTGAATAGTAAGGATGGTCCACCATGTTTAATTGTCAAATCGATGACAGATTGTTTGGAAATTTTTAAATTGAATTTATTAATGAATTGGATTCAATTATATTAATGAGATTAAATTGAATTTAATTTATACTTTTTGAAACAAATCCTATAATATTATAATTGAATTCAATTACACTATTTAGAACACAATCAAAATGGATTCAATTATTTCATATGACATTTTTACCGTTAATTAAAAAATAATCTTATTACATAATAAGATTATTTTCTTTACTCTAATTAATTCTAGTTTTGGTGACCATAATAGATTTTAATTACATCAAATGTAAAAAAAGTATTCTTAAGTAGAAAACTAGATAAAAATAATATATGAAATAATCAAATGTACTTTGTTTGTAAAGATCATGAGTATAAAATGTGCAAATTGTTACAATTAATATATAGTTTAAAGTAGTACTCAAGGCAGCATTATATTAACTTTCACAATACAATTATATCATATGATTTTCGATTGAATGACGAGAATTATTGTATATACGTAAAAAGATTCATTGATAATTATAAATCAGTGATTAATATATTAGTAATTATTATTAAAATATTATAATTATAGATAAAATTAATTAGCATTATATGTTTAAAATTATTTATTTTTATCATTAATGAAATGTAGTAATAGTAACTCGATAAAATAATAAGAACAAATTTATTTATTAATATAAAAATCAATAACACATATATTTTATTAAATTTTAATAGAATTAAAAAAGAGAAATTTTATTTATAAAATTAAAATTATAAAATAGCCAATTTTAATATTAGAATTTTTAAAGCAATTTAAATGTTTATATAAAATAGAAAATAATTAATTTTTCATATTCATAAATTATAAAATTTAGAAAAATTATAACTAAAAATAAAAATTACAAATTTAATTAAACATATTTTTATTAAAAGTTAAAACGCACAAGTCATGATACATTATAGCCAAATTCGCAGAAAAGATCAAGTAGGATAAAACTCAAAATTATATTATTACATTATAGAGAATATAGCAAGTGGAAAGAAAAAGCTTCCAACTAGTTTAGTGATGAAGACCATAATGTAGGGTTTGCAATTAGTAAATAGAGAAGAGAAGATAGGGGAGATAGGGCGTGAAACTTGAAGGAGTGAATTCAATTTCGATGTTTGGAGGAGTGAATTCAATTTATAAAAGGGATAGGTTTCAAATACATGCATGAATTGAACCCATCCCTTTTTTGTGGTTCTAAACACTTGAATTCAATTCGGACCATTCCAAACAACCTATGAATAGTAGAGAGTAGGGAGGCTTGTGGCGATAGCGAAGAATCGAAGGGGTTTTCGACTGGAGTTTGTTGCAGGGTTGAAGCACTTTTTTGGAACAGACCTATGGAGAGCTAGCTTTTTTGACGTTGGTTTGGAGGTGACATCAACGCTGACGACTCGAGTTAAGTATTTTTTTATTATTTTGTTATTTCTTTCTCTCATTAGAAATTGATTGTGTTATCTTGTGTAGATTGATTGGGTATTTGAATGATGATGATTTTAATGCTCGTAATCGTTTTTCATGAAAACCTATTGCTAGACTCGAATGCAATACGTAATCGTTGTATTCCTAATTCATGTGTAGCAACTAATAGTTCCGAATCATTAGAGATAACATAACATATGTTAAATAATCCGAGCTTATGTGATTATTACCTAGATTGGTCTATTTTTCTGGTTCATAAGGCGGTTGTCCGGATAAACTTAGAGAGTTTATTTTAGGTTTCTCGATAGTTAGGGTTAATTAACGAGCGCTTCATAATTAACTAAGATCTAAGAAAAAATTGGGATTAACAGAGCTTGTTGTTAATCTTCGACCGATAGTTGCGAAGAGAGATAAAAGAACTACAAATCAATGAATTCTGCTTAATTAGGGTATAGGCTGAGATTAATTTAAAGAATCAGATCCCTACTGCGTGTTTTCTTTAATTGTTTTCATTAGGTTTATTTTATTTTATTTTCTTTTTGAATCCAAAACCCCTTATTACCTAAACATAAATTAATTTCATTTCATAGGTTAACCGAATACTCCCTGTGGGATCGACCTAGACTCACTACTGCTATAGTAGTAATCTAGTTATTTTATTTTGACTAGCGTTACGATGCGTAAGTTAATTTTGACATCATTGCTGAGGAATGCGGTCTTTAGTTTTTGTTATTAATTTTTATTAGTGTTTTGTATATGTTTGTTCGTAATTGGTTTATTTTTGGTTATTTTGTAATTTTTCATTTTTTTGTTTCGTTTTTATAAAAAAATTAAAAATTAAATTTGATATAGATGGAAGTAAATTTTTTTTAATTTATATTCTTAGTCCTATAACAATATTTTGACTGATCAACCTAACTTTTGTTATGGATGAGATAATCAGTCGAATTACTTTCATGATAATTTGCAAAAAGCATAGCAATTCTCATACATATCAGAAGCTTCCTATCAAGACTCAAGTACATCTTTGGAAGAATTAGTTAATGTGTATGTTGCTAACACTTTGCAATTCTAATAGGAAACAAGTTCTATAATCCAGAACTTGACAAGTTAGGCGAATCAATTGATGGAAGTTATCAACCGCCTAGCATCACAAAGAAAAGAGACACAACCATATCAACTTGAGGAGTACCCGATGGATATTAGTGTGGAAACTTTACAAAGTGATGAGGAGCTTGAGAATTTTGAGATCAATACTCAATGAATTTCTTGTGTCGAAGAAGCAGAGGAGGAACTCGAAGTAGAAAAAGATACATCTTTTAGCTCAGAGGTAAGTACTGAGTTCCATTTTATTTGTGAAACTAACTCTTCACCTTTACATGGCAGATTGAAGGAACCAAATGAGGAAGAACAAGGTGAAGAGATGTTCAAAATATTTCCCGAGTGCATGGGAAGGAGCTAAATGTGAACGATTATCAACCAAGATTCTATCTGGAAAAACCTCACATATAAAAACTGCATGTGCCACTAGAAGATCACAATTTTGTCACGTAAGGAAAGTAAGGAGTCGAGCCAGAGACCCTAAACCAAGGAGCTTCTTAGGAGGCAACCCAAGGAAAGTAAATTTCTTTTTCTTTACATTTTCGCATTTCTTTTTATATGTACGTGTCTTCTTTGTTGGTTTTTTTTTGGCTTGTTTTTAAGTTTTCAATCAAAATAAGAGAAAGAATAAAACAAACAAACATTTGCTCATTTTCTGTTGATTCTGGGATTATATAATCATGAGTAGAGAATGAATTGACTAGAGAATTTTATAGCAACTTTGACATATACTTTTGCTCTTGTGATTGGTCGATGTGAGTTATCTTTAAAAAAATAATGACTAGTGGTAGACAAAGCCGGTGAGATTTTAAGCCTTATTAGACTAAACATCCATATCAGTCTCATTATGTTTTGATAATGTGTGACCTTCATGACATATTCATCATAATTTTGTGTTGAATTTCTATTTGAGACCATATTTTTATCACATACATTAATATGGATTAGGCATTCCTTGTTTTTCATAAACTACATTGCCAAATAACCTACCCTATTGACATGATTTTTCCCTTGTTGAGCCTCTTTGAGCTTTATAACCTTTCTTTTTATATCAACCTCATCACATGCTTTATACTTAACCAAATGTCTTACCCAAGCCATAAAGCTAGTGGAACATTTGTGATTGTTGAGTTTGTGGATGTACAAAATTCTAAGTGTGGGGGTGTCTATATGTGTGGGTTTGTTATAATATTTGGATGTTTTGTCATTGAAATCCTCATGTTGATGTAGTTTCTTTTAATCTAAAAAAAAGAAATGAAAAAGAAAGAAAGAAAAAGAAATAGAATGAAAAAATGTTTAAATAAATGTATCTAGGAGCAAGTGCATATGCGTTGAAAAGTTATTTATGATTAATGCACTCTCCTAAAGTTGTGATGAATGGGTTATTTGAATATATTGGATATGAGGTACATGTTGACTTGGAATGTTCACTCTCGTGATTTCAATGTGTAGTTGGCATAAATTGTATGAGTGATTCCTTCGAATTGGTATATGCTTCATATGGTTGGTGTGTGAGAGTTGAATGGGGTTGTGAAATATAAATGTTGCATTTTTCATAGCTGACGGTAACCAGTTTTTAATTAGCGTTGTTTTGTTTCACTAGCTTAATGACTTTTTCACTCTTGTGGTTTCAATGTGTTGTTGGCATAAATTGTACAAGTGATTCCTTCGGATTGGTATATGCTTCATATGGTTAGTTTATAAGAGTTAAATGGGGTTGTGAAATATAAACATTGCATTTGTTATAGCTGATAGTTCCCATTTTTTTACATGTGTTACTTTGTTTCTCTAGCTTAATAACTTTCATGCCACTTAACCTAAATAGATCTCACCTTACCTTTGCCCACATTATAGCCCTAAAAAGTCCTTTGATTTATGATTTTGCATGTGAATTTTTGTGGTGGAGAAATGAAATGATATGCAAAGTTGTGGATTGTCATGATCATGAATGGTGTTGAGTGTACTTATTGATATATTTTAGTTAAACATATTTTTTGAGTCTACTATTAGATTGCTCAGTTTTTAAAGAAATTGAATGTTAATTGATCATGAGTAAGAGCATAGAATGTTGACATCTTGCTATGACTGTTGAAAGTCACTCGTCTTTTCTTGTGATTATATAGTCTTTATATAGGATTTGAGTAAATGTTTTTAGGTCTTTAAGCTTAATTTTAATATTTTGCACGAGGATGGTTAAAAGTAAAGTGTGGGGGAAATTGATATGTGTTTAATTGTTGATATATTTAATCATTTACACTTACCGATTAATGACATAAAAATGCTTAAAATACTCACTTTAATTTATATATGATTTTAGGTACAATTTGGAAGCAAAGAAATTACAGTGAGTCAAAAATATTACATTTGGGTCATTTTCTTTTTCAAGATTAATTTTCACTTGTTGGAACAAGAAGAAGAATTAAAAGTGCAGAAAAAATGAAGAAAAAAATCAAGTAGTGGCTAAAGAAGAAAACGATAGCGCACAGCAAGAAGACAACAGTTGGAGTCTGTGTTAAACGCAGCGTTGTTGTCTGCGTTCAATGCAGATGTGCGTTTAACACACAAGATGCTAGCGTTTCATACAAGGATTAAGTGAGATGAACAGTAGCTAGAAAGGAGTGTTAATTCATCCCAACACTCCATAGTGATAGGAGAGCTGTGGTGGTAGAAATAAAAGGAAGTGGCATGTACAGTAGCTTGGGACATTAGAGTTTATTCATCCCATCAGCTACAATGAAGAAATGGAGGGTTGCAACTTGGTGTGGCTGGAAAAGAGAGAGGAGCAAGCGGTGTGGGGCATTAGAGGAAACAAGAAGAGAGTTGCAGGTAAAGAAGAGAGGAGTGAATAGTTAACATGGAACAAAACCTCAAAGCCTATTTGTCCCATCGATGAGTAGTAGTGAGGAGAAGAAGCTTCGTGGTGAGTGAAGAGTAGCTAAGGATTTCGGTAGGGTTATAAGTGTGGGGGCTGAAGCATTTTCTTAGGAAACTTATAAAAGGCTAAACATGTCGATGCCAGTTCGGAGGTGACATCGATGCCAATGACCTAGGTTAAGTGTATTTTTTAGTTTTTATTGTTTCTTTCTCTCATTAGAAATTGATTATATTATCCTATGTTAATTGATTTGGATTTTATGTATGGATAATCGAATTTTCATTATTGTTCATTTATTTGTGTATGAACCCTTAAGGTATTGTGAAAGGATGATTTTAATGTGTTCATTGAATCGTTTGATTACATACCCATTGCTAGAATTTCGATATAATCCGTAATTGTTATGTTGAAATTCATGTGTAGCAACTAATGATTCGTAATCATTAGGGATAACATAACCTAGGTTAAATAGCGCATCGTATATGGTTGTTGCCTTGATTAATCAGTTTTCCTAATTCGTAATGCTACTACCTAATTAAATTTAGAAATTGTATCCTAGGTTATTCGGTATTTTGGTTTAATTAACAATCATATCTTGATTAATCATAACCTAAGAGAAAACTCGAGTTAATTATTAACCCATGATTAATAGTTCCTAGGAGAGGTTTGAGAACAACAAATCAATAAAATATGCTTAATTAGGGTGTAGGCTGAGATTGAACCAAAGAACTGAGTCCTACTGAATTCCCCATTTTTACCAAATTTTTCATGTTTTCTTTAAGTTGTTTTTATTAGTCTAGCTTCATTTTTTGTATATTTCAAAATCCCAAACCCCCTGTTAAACCTAAACACCAGTTAATTTCATTTCTTAAACTTTACACACACTCTTTGTGGGATCAACCTAGACTTACCACTACTACAATAGTCTATTTATTTTATTTTGACTAGCATTACGATGTGTAGGTCATTCTATCATATCAAGCCAAATGCCTTCAAAACTACAAGATCCAGGGAGTTTTACTATTCCATGTGTTGTTGGTGACTTTGAATTTTCTAAATGCTTATGTGATTTATGTGCAAGTATTAACTTAATGCCTTTGTCTGTTTTTAGGAAATTAAGACTAGGAGAGGTTAATCCAACATCCATGCTAATTCAACTTGCCGATCAATCCATCAAGAGGCTATTTGGAGTTGTAAAAGATGTGTTGGTAAAAGTGGACAAATTTATTATTCCTATTGATTTTTTTGTGTTAGGTTTTGAGGCTAACATAAATTTTCCACCGATTTTAGGTAAGCCCTTTATGAATATTGGTAGGGCATTAGTTGATGTGCATAAAGGAAAACTTGTGTTAAGAATTTATGATGAGTAGGTTAAATTTAATATGTCAAAATCTTTGAAGAAACTGATGGATGGTAATGTATGTACGAAAATTGATGTTGTGTATAAGTGTGTGAAAGAGGTCGAAGATGAAGTTGATGAAGTTAATGAAGTGCACAGGGATGAGAGTGTGAAAGAAAAAGAATTATATGAGGAATTTGATCTAGAGAAGCTAGAGAGAACAGATACACCCACACCACCTTCCATTGTTAAGCCCCCTACTTTGGAGCTTAAACCCTTACCTTCCCACTTGAGATACACCTTTTAAGGTAAGAACCATACCCTACCCATCATTATTTCTAGCCAATTGGATTGTTAGAAAGAAGAGAAAGTGTTGAACCATACCCTACCCATCATTATTTCTAGCCAATTGGATTGTTAGAAAGAAAAGAAAGTGTTGGAGACCATTAAGAAGAGGATGAGAGCCATGGCGTGGCAAATTTTTGATATTAGGGGATTAGCCCTAATGTAATGATGTATAGGATTAACCTAGAAGAAGGATGTAAAGCTGTGAGGGAAATACAGAGAAGGTTAAATCTAAACATACAGGAGGTTGTTAAGAAGGAGATAGTGAAACTTTTGGATGTGGTAATTATTTATCCCACTTTAGATAGTGAGTAGGTAAGTCTGGTACAGTGTGTGCCTAGGAAGGGTGACATAACAGTGATACAGAATGAACATGGTGAAAAGATTTCTACTAGGACCATCACAGGTTAGTGAGTGTGTATTGATCATAATAAGCTCAATTTAGCCACAAAGAAAGACCATCTTCCTTTACCTTTTGTAGACCAAACGATTGAGAGGGTGATTGGCCATGCATTTAACTGTATTCTTGATAGATATTTAAGGTACGATCAAGTGTTTATACACCTAGAAGACCAAGAAAAGACCGCATTCACTTGTTCTTATAGGACTTTCGCTTACCGAAGGATGCCTTTTGGTTTATGCAATGCACCTACCACATTCCAAAGGTCCATCATGGCCATATTTGCAGACATGAATAAGGACTTCATAGAGGTATTTATGGATGATTTCTCTGTCTTTAGAGATTTTTTGATCATTGCTTGCTTAATTTAGACATAGTGCTTCAAAGATGTGAGGAGTCTCATCTAGTTTTAAACTGGTATAAGTGTCATTTCATGGCCAAAGAGGGAATTGTATTAGGCCATAAGATCTCATGCAAGGGGATTAAAGTGGATCGCGCTAAGACGGAAGTGATTGAAAAACTACGACCTCCAACCAACATTAAGGGTATCTGAGCTTTCCTTGGTTCTAAAGATGGTTCATTAAGGATTTTTCTCTTATTGCTAGACCCTTGACTCATTTATTAGTTAAAGATATGCCTTTTGTGTTTGACGATGACTATTTAGATGCTTTTAACAGATTGAAGAAGGCATTTACAACAACACTCATTTTGACGTTGCCAGATTGGTCTCTTCCCTTCGAGATTATGTGTGATGCAAGTGACCATGCTATTGGCTGTGTACTTGGCCAACAAAAGGAGAAGAGGTTGCATGCCATCTACTACACAAGTAAGATGTTGATGGGAGCACAACTGAACTACACCACTATTGAGAAGGAATTGCTTGTGGTGGTATTTACATGTGAGAAATTTTGTTCTTATCTTTTGGGCTTGCAAGTTATTTTTTTTACAGACTATGCAACATTACGTTATCTTTTTACTAAGAAGGATGCCAAGGCTAGGTTCATCTGGTGGGTACTTCTGCTCCAAGAATTCAACATGAGATTAAAGATGAGAAGGGAGCAGAAAATGTTGTAGCGGATCACCTATCACTACTTGAAGGGGGCATCATGAAAAAGAAGTGGAAATTGAGGAGAGCTTTCTTGATAAGCTTTAATGATGGTAGATAATCCTTTTGGTCCTTGGTTTGTCAATATTGCAAACTACCTCTCAGGTGGTATTCTTCCATCTGATATTTCATATTAACAAAGGAAGTGCTTCTTATTTCAATGTTCTCATTATATATGGGATGAACCTAGACTTTATAAGATATTTGCTGACAGTGTGATTTGTAAGTGTGTCCCTGAAGTTGAAATGCTCGAAATTTTAATGCAATGTCATAGCTCACTTTCTGCCGGGCATTATGGAGCTAATAAGACTATTGCTCAGGTCTTGAAGTGTGGATTCTATTAGCCAACCTTGTTCAAGTATGCTCATGATTCTGTGTTGAAGTGTGATAGGTGTTAAAGAGTGGACAGTATATCAAAAAGGGATGAGATGCTGTTAGAGAAGTGCTCTAAAGACAATCACCTTTAGCACTTATTGTACAAATCATTTTATGATTAGTAAAGGCATTTTTCAATATTTCTATGTTCATATGTTTATGGATTTGATGTTGAACTTAAATTGATTTAATGAAGTCCTTGATAAAAAACGTAACATGGAGGAAATCATTATGAGATCATGAGAATGAGATTCCTATCATGCGTAATTATGTTAGTATCTAAACTTTCCCTAATCATAGGATTAATGAGATGGGGCATCATTAATTTGGATAGACTAGCACATGTTATACTCCTTGATTAGATCAAGCAGTAGATCTTATAAGCTGTTGATATGAGTTGTATAGAGTTAACATGTGGATGCTTTCTAAGGGTAGTAAATACATTATATTGACCTACTATAAGACAATCATATGGATATTCTATTCCAGTGTCAATGATAATCTCATTATAGCAATAGCGCAAGTATCCTTTGACTTGAGGTGCTCAAGGATATCTCAGATATTGATCTTATACTTTGACTCCATTCATCGGTGCCTTTCAGGGGTTACTCACAGGGTGGTGAATGGGTACAAATTGAGGTATTCGGAGGTAATTGAGTAGCCAATAAAGGATTCACCACTCCTGATAGAAGAAGAAGATACCCACGGCCTCTTGTCGGGGTCATTACTTGGGAGTCTCTGGCTAGAGCGGATATGTGTCTTGAAGAGAGTCTTCAATGATACATAGAGTAATTAATGAGATCCTCAGGACAAGATCTAATAACACTTGGACTAGTTGTGACGTAGTTAGTCTAGTGGGAGTTGACATTTTGACCATACTCTGAACCAAGTGGGTTATAGATGGTGTAGGGACAAATTACATGGCACCATTACGTGTAGATGGGTTTGTAGTCAAACCATTGACTTTTTGGTTAATTAGGGGTCATAACGTATTGCTAGATATTGCTCTTGACTTACTTGAATTAAGTGTCAATTCAAGTGACCAACATAATCGAGAACCTAATGGGTCACACACACAGGAGATCCAAAGGATAAGTAAAATGGTCTTGAATGGGGATTCAAGATATGAGACGGTGTTTCAGGATTATATCGCGATGTGATCGTTATAGAAAATGTTGCATGGAATGGATTAGAAACAAGTGTTGTTGGCTTCCATTAATGCACGCTATTCATGGTCATTAACTCCCTATAACTTCCATTAATGCATGCTATTCATGACCATTAACTTCCCATAACTTTCCATTAGTGATAGGGTTTATGGAAGGCCAAATGGTGTAGAAAATATAGATGATTTTCATGCATCTTGTGTAAGACACAAAATGAAAAAGATAGGTTCTTTTTCTTACACACACACACTTTTTCTCTCTAACTCTCTCAAGAGTTCTTGTCTTTGCTAGCATAAAGAAGGAATTCTAACCATCTCCTAGTGAGGTTTCATCCTTTTATCTTTATATGGATTTTCATTAGAGACGGTTTGCGTTGATTGTTGTGGTTTACGACAACCCAACGTCGAGACGATTAAAGAACAAAGGAGATCATCAGAAAGGTATGTAAACATCTTACATTTCATGTTTTTGTTTTTCTATATCTATATGCATGAGTAGATCT
>JANIIA010064294.1:0-10749 GCA_027478495.1 Erythroxylum alaternifolium
TTATTATTATTATTATTAAAAGTCACTGCAACAAAACTAACTTTTAACTACGTTTTTTTGTGACAATTTGTTTACTTTAACCATGATTTCAAAATTTGCTGCCAAAAGTTCAGTTTTTTGTTTAAATCGTTGTTAAAAGAAATATTATTTACTACAATTTGAAGATTTGGTTGCAAAATGTCGAATATTTGGCCATGATTTAAAGATTTTGTCGTCGATTGTCGAACATTTATGTTTGAACATTTTTTAAAATTAAACATTTTCGTTTCTTTTACATCTTCAATTTTTACTTCTACCGTTGTCTTCCTCTACGTTTTTGTTTCATTTTAAACGAAAACCAGCTCCATCTTCATTCTTTTTCTTTTACCGTTGTCTTCCTCTACTTTTTGTGTTCTCTCCTTGTGTCTGCCAACATCATCGTCTTCTTCCATCACCTGCTATCTTTGTTGTCATCGGTTGAGGTATGTATTTCACCCTTTGCACTCTAGTTTTTCTTCTAATGGTGATGTTGTTAGATTTGGGTGTTGTTTTCTACTGGTTTTGTCAGCATACCAACCTATAAAAAGGCCCACCAACAAACTTTGTCTCTCGTTCATTTTAATGGGTTAATTGTGAATTTTGAGTTCTTTGTAATGGGTTTGGCTTTTGGGTTTCTTTGATTTGGATTTGTAAATTTTATGACTTTTAGAGTTTTGATGGCATTGATTTCTGAGGTTGGGTTTTGTGATTTATTTCAGATATGAGTTTGTGATTTTGGAGCTAATAGTTGATATGGAAATTGATGAAAAGAGCAATAGGGTTTGAACTTTATGTGTTAATTTAGATTTAGGTTAAAGAAAACATGTATGAACTAGCCCATAATTGCTTGATGAGTACGAGGTTGCTATTGTTCACCAACCGATCTTGAAGACCCTTCAACAGTGTAGCAAAGTAGTGTGTCCACATTGGCATAAGTAAACCAATGTGGACAAGTAAGTTATGTCTTACAAGAAAGACAAAACTTATAAGTAAGTGTTTACTTGTTGGAATATCCAACCTCTTCTCCATTATCTATGCATAAGTTGCAAAAGAGAAGATGAGAAAAGAGGCTTCTCTTTCCCACACTTGCTCTCCCAAGAACATTGAGTTCTCCCTCATGTTCTTATCGCTTTAAGCTACCATTCACAAGGCTTGGGATTTGGGGTGTGAACTAGAGTGAGTAACTCTGATAGTTGCTTACAACATCGAGAAAGGGCAAATTCGAGTTACTTGGAGCCATTAAAGCACAAGGTGGACTTGTGAAGTAAGCACAACGAGAAAGAGACTTGTCAAAATAGGAGAGGTAAGGTCTCACTACACCTTCCAACATTGGTATTAGAGCATGTATAGCTTGCTTTCATCCTTAAAATTGTGCCAAGTGAGAATAATATGCCATATATACTGAAATTTGTTCATTTAACATGACCATTAATAGCAATTTTTTGTGTGCTTTGTTTTAGCTTGAAATTTTGATTTGGATATGTTCCTTATAATGTCAGAAACTTGTATCTAAAATTTGGTGAGAAATGGATTTGAAATGAGTGAGATATTGCATGATGAATTTCTGGAAAAATCTAAGAATGAGTTTTTCAAAAGTTTAGGCCCTTTTCTCAACTTGTTACAATACTGTTCTGCATGAGATATGTATATTGATGTTTTCTTTGTCATATTATCTTTCCAACGGTATATTATATGCTTAAATCAGAGTTAAAATGAGTGAAAAACAATAGCCTGAAGTGTGCTTCGTGGCCATGAAATTCTGAAATTCTAGAAAATCTGGGTTTAATATGAATGTATTCATCCGTGGCATATGTTTCCCGAAAGTTTAGGCCCACTTTCTGAACTGTTAAAATACTGTTTTGTATGAGATATATATATGGATATGTTCCTTGTCACATTATCTTTCCAACGACTTATCATATGCTCAAATCGAAGTTAAAGTGGGTGAGAAACAATAGTCCGAAGTGGGCATCTTGGCCATGAAAGACTGAAATTTTTGGAAAATCTAAGTTTTCAGAAGCCACACAGCCACGTCTCACATGCGTCCTAGGGGCACGTAGGATGCATGGGGCCACTCCAGAGGGTCGTTTATTAAAATTTTTCAAAATTTTGAGTTATTTGTTAACTTAATTTGAGATTTTGCTTAATTACATAAGTGTAATATTTTTTGTTTTTTATTTTTTATTTTTGGCTATTAACTTGGGTTTTCATGCTTGATAATTGTGTATTATATTCATAAATTTATGATGCATTTCATATATGTTATGAGTTGTTTTTTATTATTTATTTCTTTTATGTGTTAAATGATTATTATTGTGTTAGGAATAAATTGGTTAATTATTTGTCTATGTGACTAATTGTTAATTAATGCCAATGGACATAAATTAAATAAATATGCATTGATATTTTGAATTAGTGCCTTTGTTGTGTGATGTATGTTTTCCAAAATAATTTTATATACAAGAAAGATGGTGTGACATCGCCATTTAATATTTGTTATTAGAATGATGTAATAGGATTTGCATTGTAATTATTAATGTTTTGTATCTTTAATATTGAGGCTTTGTAAAGGGATGACTTTTCACACTTATTCTAAGTATATAATTTTATTTTGGACATAAGGCACCAAAATGTCAATGGAGTCTTAGTGTGAGACTTACTAATGCAAGCGTGACTGGTTGATGCTATATTTAATGGATGTGTTACCCATAATTTAATTAATATTAATCATTGGGCTAAATACAATTAGGCGCTTAATACTACTTATGTTATTAATGATGATTACTAACAAGTTTGTGAAATTTTCGAATTAATAATGTAAGTGGGAGTTGAGCTAACTAATTGAGATTAGCATAAATAGATATGTGCTTTAATTAAACCTGTGCAATGATGTAGTGAAATGGCGACCAAGAGTTCGATAATTAAGATAACCAAGGGAGAGAAACTTGACGGTAAAAACTACGACATCTGGCATAGGGACGTTCAATACCTTCTCAATGGGCATGAGTTGCACGACCATCTAACCACCAAGATGAGCCCACTCAAGGTTGGGAATTCGACCTAGCATCATCGTGACCATGAGGCTTATGTCCTTTGGCAAAAGAAGGATAGAAGTGCACGCTTTTCATTATTAGCCTGCATGTATAGTGACCTTATTGGGGAGTTTGAGAACTACCCCACTACCATGGAGATGTGGGAACAATTGCGCCTAAAATATGGAAGGACAATAGCCACAAGGCTTTGCGCCTTAACGCTTAGGTTCAATCAATACATAATGGACCCTAAGCATAATATGACTGAACATCTTAGGGTGATGTCCTCCATGATTAGAGAAATGAAGGCAGCAGGTTATGATCTCACAAATGAGCAACAGGTTCTAGCTATCATTAGGTCACTTCCCGAGTCCTCGTGGGGACAAGTGAAGTTGGTCTTTACTCATAATGAGACCATTAAGACCTTTGATGACATTTCCCGCCATTTAGAGCTTAAGGCGGAGCGTAGAAATGCAAACCGCAGTACCGTTGCATTAGTTGCACAAAATAGGCACAAGGGTGATGGCCCTAAGCGCAAGAAGGGAAAACTCAAGAACCAAGGGCCACGAGAAGGGCAAGTCGCTAAACATCGTAAAGGAAAACGCGGGGGCAAAAAGGATAAGTCCAAACTCATCTGCTTCCACTGTAGGAAAAAGGGACAGCTTGTGAGATCCTATATCGGTTAAAGAGGGGAACGAAGTACGCTTTATAAGGGTATGGATACCTTTCCCTTATAGAACGTTTTTCTAAGGGGTGGGAAGAGCAAAACTGTGAGGGCTTGGCTGGGCCAAGGCCCAAAGTGGATAATATTTGTGACGGGAGTGGTCCGGGCTATTACAATGGTATCAGAACCAGTGCCCCAATCGGTGTGTCAGTGAGGACGTTGAGCCCTAAAAAGGGGTGGATAGTATGAGATCCCATATCGATTGGAGAGGGGAACGAAGTACGCCTTATAAGGGTATGGATACCTATCCCTCATAGATGCGTTTTCCCAAGAGGTGGGAAGAGCAAAACCGTGAGGGTTTGGCTGAGTCAAAGCCTAAAACAGACAATATTTGTGACCGGGGTGGTCCGGGCTGTTACACACTTTGCTCAAGAATGTACTGAGCCTCGTGAGGTTTGGCCTTACTTACCTTCTTTTATACGTGCTTTTTTTACGCATACGCATTTTTTGTTCGTTCTCTCTATGATTGGATTGTAGATACGAGAGCAACAAAACATATGACCTGCAGCCGTGCAGGATTTGTAGAATACCATCGATTACCGACGGGTAAACATTTTGTAACAATGGGGAATAGAGAGAAGGAGAGAGTCCTTAGTGTAGGAACCTACCAACTTACTTTGCGTAATAGACACAAATTGCTCTTATATGATGTGCTTTATGTACCCAATATTTGATGTAATCTACTTTCAGTATCGGCACTATTAGACTTGGGTTTTTCTTTGCTTCTTAGTAAGAATGGTGTGTCCATTTATCTTGATGATAACCCCTTATGGTTATGGGCACTTTTGTAATAGTTTATTTATGATGGACTTAGAAGATGTATCTGAATCTTATAAATATTTTGCTCATGTTGCTTCTTCTTCTTCTGTTGATATTGAATTTGAGTCTGTTAAATAACATGCTCGATTAGGACATATTGGACAAGATAGAATGTCCAGATTAGCAAAAGAAGGGCTATTGGGCTCTCTCACCAAAGTGAGTCTTCCTACTTGTGAGCTTTGTCTCGCTGGGAAAGGTAGTAGAAAGCATTTTGGTAAGGCTAAGAGGGTTTGGCATCCTCTAAAATTGATCCACTCTGATATTTGTGGGCCTATGAATGTAAGAGCGTATAATGGCGTGACTTACTTTATCACATTCATAGATGATTTCTCACGATATGGCTTTTATTTCTGTTGTCTCATCGCTCAGAAGCTTTGAATTGTTTAAACACTTTGTAACTGAGGTTGAGAGTTAGAAAGAGAGGACTATTAAGGCTCTTCATAGTGATAGAGGCTGAGAGTATCTCTCTGATCAATTTAGAGAATTTTGTGAGAATAAAGGAATACGCCGACAGTTAACGATTCCTATAACTCCACAACAAGATGGGGTTGCAGAGAGAAGGAATCGAACTCTATTGGATATGGTTAGGTCGATGATGGCTCAAGCCAACCTCCCAATTAAGTTTTGGGGGGATGCCCTTATGACTGCGACATACATCCTTAACCAAGTGCCCACTAAGTCTGTCCCGACTACTTCATATGAGTTATAGAATGGAGACAAGCCTAATTTGGATGGCCTAAGGCCATAGGGAACAGTTGGTTATGTTCACCATTCTTCTCATAAGTTTGGGAAGTTAGGGCCTAGAGCTAATAAATGTGTGTTTATTAGATATTATGAGCATTCTAAGGGCTATGTGATATATGGTGAACATCATGGAGGGCTCACTGAGATTGAGTCCCGAGATGTGGATTTTTTAGAAAATTATTTCCCTAGTATTGATGAGATTAAACAAAGTCTTAAGCTTTATGACTTAGAGAAACATCAAGATGAAGTGGCCCAAACTGATTTGGATTCACAATCCATTCCAATGACTATTGAGGTCAATGGGAGCATTGAACCTAAAACTCAGTCTCTAGAATTACGTAGAAGCCAACGAGAAAACATTCTATGTAAACACTTTGAAATAGAAGGTGGGTCCTTCTTGAGCATTTTTGTTAATGTTGATGAGCCTTCTTCTTTTGAAGAAACAATGAACTCACCAATTTCGAGTAAATGGCTTGCAACAATGGAAGACGAGATGGAATCCATGGCCAAGAACCATATGTGGGACTTAGTTGATCTACCTGTTGGGCACAAACCCATTGGAAACAAGTGGGTCTTAAAGGTTAAGCGCAAGGCAGATGGATCAATTGATAAGTATAAGGCCCTATTAGTGACGAAAGTTTACACCTAAAGGGAGGGTATGGACTATGATGAGACATTTTCTCCTGTGGTGAGATTTGTGTCTATTCGTCTTATCCTAACTATTACTGCACATTTAGATTTGGATTTATCCCAAATGGATGTTAAAATGGCATTTCTCAGTGGAGAAATAAATGAAAAGATCTATATGGACCAACCCGTTGAGTTTCAGGCAAAAGGACAAGAACACAAAGTGTGCGCTTGAGACATTCAATTTATGGCCTAAAACAATCATCTAGGAAATGGTATCTTAGATTTCATCAAGCCATTACATTAGTCGGCTTTGTGATGATTGAAGAGGATCATTGTGTATACATAAAGAGATAAGAGAATGTGTTTCTTATACTCTCTTTATATGTAGATGATATTTTGATAGCTGGGAATGATATGGAGATGATCATTGCCACTAAAAAGTAGTTGTCCTCTACTCTTGAGACAAAGGATATGGGTGAAGCAGATTATATTCTCGGGGTTAAGATCTCGAGGGATCGTTCTAAGAGATTTGTGAATTTGTCTAAAAAAACTTATATTAAAAGGATCTTAGAATGTTTCCATATGCATAACTACAAACCTGTTGACACTTTGATGGAGAAGGGCCTATACTTAAGTATGGATCAATGTCCTAAAACAAAGGAAGAAAAACAGCAAAAGGCTAAGGTGCCATATGCAAGTGCTATCAGCAGTCCAATGTAAGCTATGTTGTGTACTCGACTCGACATATGCTTTGCAGTTGGAATAGTTGGTAAATATCAAAGTAATCCTAGACCTGCGCATTGGGCATCGGTCAAAAGGATACTTAGATATCTAAAAGGAACCACTAACATGGCTTTGTGTTATCAAAGTGGCAGCCTCAAATTAGTTGGATATAGTGATGTTGATGGATCTTTTGATAGAGACGAGACATCAAGATATGCTTTCATTCTTGAAGGAGGAGTCATTTCTTGGTGTAGCAAGAAATAACAGTGCATGCCATTATCCATGATCGAGTCTAAGTATGTTGCATATACGTCAGTGGTGCAAAAGGCGATATGATTGAGGAGATTTTTAGGAGCCTCAACATTACTGGGCATCTTCGTGAGGCCACAGTTATCTATTGTGATAACACAACTGTCATTGCCTATGCAAAGGACCCGAAGTATCATTGCAAGATAAAACATATAGATACTCGCTACTACTTCATCCGTGATATCATTGCATAAGGACATGTGGTTCTAAAGCATGTCTCTACGAGAGATATGATAACTGATCCTTTTACTAAACCTATTACTAAATATGCTTTTCCAAAGCACATTAGGGGTTTATGTTTGTTGAGGATTTGATGTATTTGTACATTTACTTATGCATTATGTGAAATATGTTTTTCATTTTAATCTTGTGTGAATTTGCATAGTAGATTAAGGTTTAATTGAAAATGGAAGATATCTAAAAGTTGTCATCATGTTGCTCTCTCACATGAGAACATCGCCCCAATGCTATGATAGCATATGGGATGAGAAAAAGAATTGCAAGTTACAAAATGATAGGCAATCTCCTTAATTAATGTGGCGTGATTAAGGATTTTGTATACCGCCTTAGCTGAGTGCTAAGATGAGACTTGTTTAGTCAAACATGGAAAATGTATCCATGTAGCTTGTATGAAGCTGGATTTGAGTCTATGGGGGCTCAAGTCAATCACTTTCTAGAGTGACTGGACCATGTTTTGTATGGTGTTATTTAGAGCTTGACAAACCCTTAGTGGGAGCTCCACCATAACATGCACTTCACACTGCATGTGTTTGAGACGACCAAATAAGGGAGTGATGAATAGGTCCCTTCTTCATCACTATATGAGCCCTGTAGACATCTAGTCCACCTCCATACCCTTTGGAACTTTAACCTATAACATAAAGTTAAGAATTGGTGTTGCTACTTTAGCATATTATCTAAGGGCCAAGAATGATGCGGTCTAGCGGGGTATGACTAAGAAAGCAGCCAATACTTCATTGATTGACATGAGTGTCTAAGAAAAAACATTTTGATATCATATAAGTTATTTGTGACTCATTGCCTAGGCAGTTACAAAGACATTAGTTATCAATAGGCATGAGCTATCTATCTGGTAACCATGAGCATAAATACAATATAGGAATTTTACATAGCTCTTTATGAAAAGAGGGATAATAGATGCAAAATCGAATCTGATTAGAAAGGATTTGGGGTATAACAAGATCTTGAGTGACGTTACATTAGTTTAATGGTGACTTAATGTAACGATCCTTACTGATACCTTTCTCTTATGGTCGCACGCTCCACTTCCTATATGATAGTGAGAATGAATATTTAAGGTTGAGAAATACAACATAAGTTGCCATAAACAAAGCATTTGTTGTTGTGAATAGGCATGTGTTACTCTTTCTATAATGGAACATATGTTGTTGCCAATGTGTACAAGTGGGAGATGTAGCAAAGTAGTGTGTCCACGTTGGCACAAGTAAACCAATGTGGACAAGTAAGTTATGTCTTACAAGAAAGACAAAACTTACAAGTAAGTGGTTATTTGGTGGAATATCCAACCCCTTCTCCATTGTCTCTGCATAAGTTTCAAAAGAGAGGATGAGAAAAGAGGCTTCTCTTTCCCACACTTGCTCTCCCAAGAACATTGAGTTCTCCCTTATGTTCTTATCTCTTTGAGCCACCATTCAGAAGGCTTGGGATTTGGGGTATGAACTAGAGTGAGTAACTCTGGCAGTTGCTCACAACATCAAGAAAAGACAAATTCGAGTTACTTGGAGCCATTAGAGCACAAGGTAGACTTGTAAAGTAAGCACAATGAGAAAGAGACTTGTCAAAATAAGAGAAGTAAGGTCTCTCCACACCTTCCAACAATCATAATCTTTAAGCTTGTCTCCTGATATGGTGATTGAGGTGTTTGCAGGAATAAGAGAGAGAGAGATTGAAAAGGTGGGGACTATTTAGCTAGCTAGCTGGAGAAATAAGAGAGAGAGATGGAAGAACAGTGAAGTAGTGCAGAGGTGAGAAAGTTGAAAATCACATATGTGGTAGGTCTATATAGGAGTCATGGCCTTATGTTTTGGGTTGGGTGGTAAGCTCCATTCATAGCTTTGCAAGTTCCTAGATGTTATGTACTAAACTAATAATGGATACAACCGCATAAACTTGCAAGACCAAAATGATAATAACTACTAGCTTAATTTTCCTCAACACCATTAATCCCTTCGAGCTGATTCTTTGACAGGAAGTTGTTAATGACGCATATTAACTCTTCCCTTTTTAATGGTGTTTGCTCTTTTTACTTCTTTTCAACATGCATTTTTCAAGCAATTTTATGGGTCTGTAATCAAATCCGACTATACCATTCTGAGACTAGGATTCATCATGGTATGTTATTGCAACTCTCTGTTCCTATTTACTGCAGAACTTCCCTTTTCAGTACCTAGATACTTATCTTGTTTCAACATGCACTAATAACATTCCCTTGACAGACTCATTTTGGTGAAATCCTAAGTTTGACTTCCACGTGTAGATGATGTGTGCCCTTGAATCCGATTTCAAGAAGGTTGTAGGAATAACAGAAAAAGTGTTGACATGATTCTATGTCTATGGTTATGCAGGTCAGAATGCACATTTCTACATCGCATTCATTCTGTTCATTGTCAGTTATTCAGTGTCAAAAACTCTTCTACATTGTTTTTTCTTCATTGGTTGAAGTTGTTTCTATATTAAAAATGTGTTTAAAGTTTATTTGTAACAATTAACTGTCTCTATTCATACTTATAGTTCACATAAATAAGAGTCTTGTTTTTATATATTTATTAACAATGATTTTTGTTGAAGCACTTTCATTGCTTGATAAATCTCAATCATTAAAAACCTTGCTGAATGAGAAGGTTCCCTTTTCCTTATTTTTGTTGTTGGTTTGTTTTGGTCAGATTTTGATCAGTGGTAGAACAAAATCATAGGTTTCATTTTGTTTAGTCGTGACTTCATAATGCAGAAAATAAGAGAGTGTATATAAATGGACACTTCTAGTTTTTATTAGGATTAGTTAGAACTAAAGTTGAAATCCTCTATTGTCTATATTATCTTCAGTACACTAACAAATTTACTTGTGTTGCACAAGTCTCCTTTCTTGTTGTTATAATTTCAAACGCTACTTCTTGTTATACAACTCTTCTGCATGATTTCTAAACTTTTTGTCTACATTTGCAACCAAAATATGGTGCTTTTAGTTTCATTTGATTGTTCAATGCAACTATGGAGGTGTTTGGCAAATAATTTATCAGTTGTTTTTTAACTTATTGACTAAAAGTTAGCTTTTTGACCATCTTTAAAAGCTGTTGATGTTTTTGGTGAATGACTTATTGGTTAGCTTATTTAACCTCAATAAGCTAATTTCTAAATGCTCCATAAGAAGAGCTTTTGGAGTTAGTTGTTTGCCTATTAACAGTATTATCCTCCACTTTACTCTCTACTTTTACTCTGTGTGTTTTCAAATTTAGTTTTTTTTATCGTATAATTATGTCGTGAAGTTTGGAAGAATATAATAAAGGGGTTAATTAAACATTTTAATCTTTATTTAATTTTATAATATTAGTTTACATTTAAAAATACCATACTATTAAATTTTTGAACATAAAGAATCACATCAAATTAATATTTTTAGTATATAACTATTATATATCGTATCTGTGTCATACTATAATTATAGATATTTTAATTTATTAAATAATAAAATTCATACATATTATATGAAAA
>JANIIA010064334.1:0-10747 GCA_027478495.1 Erythroxylum alaternifolium
TTGATTTTAGCCCCAAATCACCATAAAAATGAAATTTCTTCATGTTAGTGTGTCATTAGACATCAAAGAATGAAAACTCATCATCAAAATCATGAAACCCATACATTCCATCAAATGGGTTTCATAGCTCTGAGAAAGAAGAGAGAAAAACTAAGCTTCAATTGATAGAATTAAATGTTGGGATAGAGGCTTACTTTTTTATATTGATAGAATGGCTTGATTCTCCTTCCCAATCTTGAAAGGGAGCTTCCATGGTGGTTTGGTGGGTGAGGGAGAAGGAAGAAGACAAAGTTTTATCTTCTTTCTAACTAGCTTCTTATATAAGCCTCATTGTCCATTAATTACAAAAATGCCACTCTTGTACTAATTCTTAAACATCCGCTCATAAAATTTCCTGTGACCACCAAAAAAATGTCATGCATCATTAATTTGATGTCACCAAAAAAATTATTATTCACTGTTATGTGGTTTTAATGACATTAGTCTTAAATACCGATTTATTTCAGTGTACCGGGTAGTAGAAGATTGAAGATAACATAAATTTTTGTTTCTTTGAAGACTTCCTTTTTCTGTGTTTGGGTAGTAGAAGATTGAATAATTTGTGAACGTGTGATAAAGGTTGGTGTTTGTGAGGTACTGCCGCCAGGTATTTAGGTAGTAGTCTGGTTTGGAGCTTCTGAGCCCTTGACTTTCAAATTCAATATATTAAATCTTTAACTAATAGTCTTGTAGATATACTCACACGAGAATGGAAGCAGCCATTACCAGTTTAAAAGAATCATTATCCAAAAAAGAGGGAGTATTATTAGAATTACAAGAAGTTGGACTAATTACCAAAAAATTTAACCAACTTCAAAGTACCATTAGCCTTTTTGAAAAACAAGAGTGCTTGGAAACATTCACAAAACATTTCCAAAGTAATCTTTCTCATTTCTTCTTTTAAAGCTCGTGTTGGTAATGCATTAATCTTGTCCATGTTGATAGGTTTTCCTAAAACTTTCATGTTGGTAGGAGTTGGTGAAGGTGTTTCAAGGACTTGTTTATACTGTGGTCTCAAAGAAGTGTTCTTGAATTCCGATAATGCTTTTTCTACAATTTGTCTATCTGGGAAGCTTTTTTGTAGGATAGATGGTTTTCCAGTAATATGTATTGCTGCTTTATGTCATTCGTCGTAAATTCCTGCCATAGGTCCATTGAAGATAACATAAACTTTTGTTTCTTTAAAATCTTCCTTTTTCTGTGGTTGGGCAGTAGAAGATTGAATAATTTGTGAAGGTGTGATAAAGGTTGGTGTTTGTGAGGTACTGTCGCTAGGTGTTTGGGTAGTAGTCTGGTTTGTAGTTTCTGAGTCCTTGACTTGCTTTTCAAGAAGGCTAATGGTACTTCGAAGTCAGTTAATTTCTTTGGTAACTAGTCCAACTTGTTGTTGTAATTCTAATAATACTTTGCTAACCAAAACTCGAGTTGAGGTTAACGATCCCAAATCAACTTATACCCATCATGCTTCTGCTACCTTTAAGTCAATCCCTTGTCAAGGCGTATATTCTAACGCTGGGATTCAAACTAGGCAGGTTATAAATATAAGTCAACTCTAATACTACTTTGCTAACCAAAACTCGAGCTGAGATTAACGATCTCAAATCTACTTATACCCTCTCTTCCAACTTAGCCTAAAGATTGGCGTCAAACTGAAACGAGATTCACATGTTAGATTTAAGAATTTTCTTTCATCACTTAATATCATGCATATTTTTAAGATTGCAACCAAATATTCTAGTACGAGTACAACAATTTCTTGATAAACTACAAAATAAAACTCAAGTATAACAATTTTTAGGTCTCGTAAATTATATTTCTGATCAAGGATTCTTTAAGAATCTTGCACAAGAAAGGAAGCAATTACAATCCAAATGCAGCACCAAAAATTAATGGACTTGGACTCCAGAAGATACAAATGCGGTACGTATCCTCAAAAGATTATGTAAGGATCTACCAAGTTTATATAACTAGCTTTCGAAGGACAAACTTCTAATACAAGTTGATGCTAGTAAGGACACATGGGCTAGCTGCCTTTTGGCACAACCACCCAATCAAAAGAAATATTTACTTTGCAAGTATATAAATGGCACTTTCAGTTCTACTGAAAGTAAGTATCCAATTCATGAAAAGGAAACACTATCTTGTCTCAAAACATTGGAAAAATGGCGAATTGATTTATTATCTGCTGAATTTACTATTCAGACATATTCAAAAGAAATTACTTTGGTTAAACCATGAAAATTTTAGATCAATCAGACTATTCAACTAATCATTTAGAAAATAATGTAGAAAACATAAAAAAAGATATAAAAACCCAACTTGAAGAAATAACACAATTAGTTAATAAATTAACATTAACGCCAAAAATCGAATTAACAAAATCAATTACAGATCAAGATGAAATTATTTATGAATATGAATCAGATCAAGAAATTTTTATGGATCAATATAAAACTTCACAAGATCAACCCGAATCATGTAAACAAGGGGAACAACGCAAAAGGAAAAAGGATCAACAAACAAATTATCAATAGGAAACTAAACCTACCTTTGATGACTTAAATAGATATGGTTATCATAAACATCGTAAAATACGAAAATTTCCAACAGAATATATACCAAAACATGTACAATTAGGCCCTGATGGAATTTTAAATCTAGATTGTGTAATATCACCAGAAAAATTACTACTAGAATGGTCAAATAAATTAGCATTAGTTATTCAATTGGAAAAACTTTTGAAGGATTAACTAATATTAGTTTATTATGGAATTTCATTACATGTAAAACTACAGGAATAGTCCAAAATTTCTTACTAGATAATGAAGAAAGAATAAAAAATACGACTAATTTCCTTAATGCAATAGAACCTATAAACGCTTTCCAAATAATAACGAATGAAATCTATAAAGAATTTATCGGGAAAGATATAGCTTCGTATAAACAGGAAATAGAAAATGAAGAAAGACAAAATGCTTTATGGCGTCTTAATAATATTAGTATTTTTAACATATGTTACTTAGAAGAATACATATGTGAATTTAAAAAATACTATTATAAATTAACCAGAACTGAACAAGAAATGTATATTCAAAAAATTACCATATCCTATTAATAAAACAATAGATGAAGTTTTTCTGAAAAAACTAGCCACTAATTTAGTAGCACACAATTTAGGAGGAGTAATAACTACTACAAAAGAAGTTTTAGCACATAAATGTTTAGAAGCTAAATTACGTAAAACATTAAGACAAACCGAAAAGTAATTATGTTGTTCAAAATATTTCGAGGTACCACAACAATATGGTTGTGATCTATCCTCTCAAAAAATTAAAAGAGTTAAACATTCAAAATTTAAGCAATATAGATGGAAAAAATACCCTAGAAGAAAATTTTATTAAAAAACCATTTAAAAACTATAAAAGATTCTTCCGACGACAAGCATATAGAAAATTTAAACCAAAACAACAATATTGTCCACAAAAGAAAAAACAATGTCGATGTTGGCTATGTAAGGAAGAAGGATATTATGCAAATGAATGTCCCAAATGAAAAACAAAAGACTCTAAATATAAAGAAAAAATTAATTTATTAAATTCAGCTTTTCATTATCAATTAGAACCTATAGAATCAGATTATGAAACCGATTCAACTATTCATACTTTATATTATTATGAATCAGAGTCTCAAAACTCCGAATCATCAAACGAATCCCAATTTATGTACTTGCAAAGTAAATATTTCTTTTGATTGGGTGGTTGTGCCAAAAGGCAGCCAGCCCATGTATCCTTACTAGCATCAATTTGTACTATTGATTGGTTATGTCTATTGTGTGATAGGGATAATCTATATGGTTGAATGGGCTAAGATTCTGGTTGTCTCAATTTCTTCCTGAACCTTCTCTTAATTTTTATTGCACTTAATTAGTTTTTAAGATTACCAAAATATAGAGTAAATCTTATCATTTTTTGTATCAGGACACTAGTCAAAGCTCAATGGGAGAGAATTCTCAGGGAAATAGGCTAACCAAAGTTGTGCCAAAAATCTTGTTTCCACGTTATAATGGAACAGAGAAACCAACTGGGTGGATTTTCCAAAGTGAGCAGTACTTTGCCTACTATGGGGTTGAAGATGAACAAACACTAATTTTGGTCTCTTTTCACTTGGACGGGGATGCTCTCCAGTGGTATCGGTACATCAGTAAGACAGCTCCAGGACACCAAAATTGGAAGGAGTTCACACGAGCCCTTTAAAGCGGTTCAGCCCAACTCAATATGAAAACCCGACCATAGCTCTATCACAGCTCAAACAAAACACAACCGTCGGGGCCTACCAGAAGGAATTCGAGAGGCCAGCTTATGAGGTGGATGCCCTACCTGAATCTTTTCTCGTAGGAAATTTTATTGCAGGGCTCAAAGATGAAATCAGACTCGACGTGCAACTTAAGGAACCACAGATGTATACCAAGGCCATTAGGGCGGAGTGAATTGTGGAGGAAAAAAATCAACTTCAACGATGAAACCCAAATCTGCCCAGGGTTTCCACGCCTCAAGCAAACACTACCCAGCAATCCCAAGGTATACTAGGACCGATTCCTACTCAAAAGACCAACATTCCCAATTTTTGTAAACTAACACTATAAGAAGCTAAAGAAAGAAGAAACAAGGGATTATGCTTCTATTGTGATGAGAAGTTCATACCTAGACACTGGTGTGTCAAGCCTCAGTTGTTTATGATTGGGGAGGCCACGGAATCCACTCATGAAGGAAACGAGAGTAATGAGGATGTGGAATGCATTGAAGAAGCTGAAATCATGCCGAAAATTTCTTTTCACGCTATTTCTGAAATCCAATACACGCAAACCTTGCTCATCAAGGGAAAGATCAATCAAAGGGAAATTATCGTCCTCAAAGATGGAGGAAGCACTCATAATTTCATAGAACAAAAATTGACAGCTAGGTTTGGATTACCAGTAGAGACCAATTGCAAATTTCAAGTTATGGTCAATAACCAGCAACGTGTGCAATGTACCAGACTCTGTAAGAACGTTCGCATGAAGATTGAAGACTTCCTGATAGAAGCTAATTTTTTTGTGCTTCCAAAAGCTGCATGTCCTGTGGTCTTAGGATTATAGTGGCTAGCTACACTGGGGCGAATCATGACTGATTATAGTAGCCTCACTATGTCCTTCATCGTGGATAGACAGAAGCACATTTTTAATGCGCTTCAACAACAAAAAGTAGAAGCCTTATCTAAAAAGACTAGTCTTCTACTTAGCAGTAGTCTAGTTGGAATAGGATTCTTAATTCAAATGGTATCCGAAAATTTCTCCACCAATCTCTCTTCTGTACCAACTGAATTAGATCAGCTCTTATCCAAATATCACAACATATTTTCAAATACTACCGCCTTACCACCACAACGTAGCCAAGATCATTGTATTCCATTAATTCCTAGCGCAAATTTCGCAAACGTTAGGCCATATCGGTATCCTCATTACCAAAAAGCAAGAATCGAAAAGCAGGTTCGTGAGTTGCTAACCTTAGGCCTCATACACCCCAGTAACAGTCCATTCTCTTCCCCAATGTTACTTGTAAAGAAAACCAATGGAGAGTGGAGGTTCTGCATAGATTATCGGGCTTTGAACTCCATCACAGTGCGAGACAGGTTTCCAATTCTGATAATTGACGAATTAATGGATGAACTATATGAAGCTTGCTTCTTCTCCAAGTTCGACCTCAAAGTTGAATATCATTAGATAAGGCCATGAAGCTGACATTCCCAAAACTGCGTTTAGGACCTATAAAGGCCACTTCAAATTCATAGTAATGTCGTTTGGCCTCACAAACGCGCCATCTACTTTCCAAAGTTTGATGAATTAAAATTTCCGGCCTTATCTCCGTAAGTTTGTTCTTGTGTTCTTCGATGACATACTAGTTTATTCTAAGACCTGAGAAGAACATATGCAACACTTGCAAATTGTATTGGAAATATTGAACCGGAATCAGTTGTACACAAAATAGAACAAATGCGTTTTCGAAGTTCAACAAGTCAAATATTTAGGGCATGTAATTTCCAAAAACAGGGTTGGGCCAGATCCCACAAAAATATAGGCAGTCTAAAAATGGCCCACACCAAATTCAATACGTGAAGTCTGAGGGTTTCTAGGCCTAGCAGGGTATTACCGAAAGTTTATCCAAGGTTTCGGTTTTATTGCAGCTCCCTTAAATAAGTTACTAGGTAAAGAAGGATTCACATGGACATCGGAGACAGAAGAATCGTTCCAACAGCTCAAAGATGCACCAACCCACGCCCCTGTTCTTCATCTTCCAAATTTTGATCAATCGTTTGTCATTGAATGCGATGCTAGTGGGAACAAAATTGGTGCCGTATTAATGCAAGATAAAGGTCGATCGCCTATTTTAGTGAACATCTTAAAGGGGCAAATTTGAAGCTTTCTACTTATGAGAAAGAGATGCTCGCTATTGTCAAATCTGTGAGAAAATGGCCGCCCTATCTTCTGGGAAACTCTTTTGTGGCACACCACAAGAGTTTAAAATTTTTATTGGAGCAGCAGGTTGTCACGGATGCACAGGCACGGTGGCTGCTCAAATTACTAGGGTATGAATACAAGATTGAATACAAACCCAAAAACACCAACAATGTAGCAGATTCGTTGTCTAGGAAAGCAGAAATTACGCTCATGGCCGTCTCTAGCCCTCAAGCCGTGTGGTAGGAAGTCTTAAAGCATGAATGTAATCAAGACTCATTCTACAATCAGTATAACACAAATCCGGATGCACAGAAGCATGGGGGACTGTGGTTCTTAAACGATAAGGTACTCTTAAAACCTGATTCTTCAATTATACCCATTATTCTTTCTGAATTGCATAAGACACCCATTGGTGGACATTTTGGTTTCTATATAACACTGGGTCGATTGAAATCCGATTTTACTTAGAATAGGATGAGACAAAGAGTTCGATCCTTTATCCGTGAATGTGACATGTGTCAACGAAATAAATCTGAACACATGGTTCCAATCGAACTCTTACAACCATTACCAATTCTGGATCAAGTTTGGACTAATACATCCATGGACTTCATAGAAGGGCTTCCTACTTCACGTGGCTGCCAAGTAAGGTCGTAGTGGATCGATTGTCCAAATACGCACACTTCATTCCCCTTGCACACCCCTACATGGCTTCCACAATTGCACAAGCTTTTGTGGCCAACGTTGTCAAGTTGCATGGAATTCCAACCTTGATTGTGACTGACCGCGATCCTGTGTTCTTGAGCAATTTTTGGACTACTCTCTTTCGTTTACAAGGAACAAAACTTAACATAAGTTCAAGCTATCATCCACAAAGCGATGGACAGACGGAAGTTGTCAACCGAACTCTGGAGCAATATCTGTGTTGTTTTGCAGGAGATCAACCACGAAGTTTGAGAGATTGGCTTCCATGAGCATAATGTAGTTACAATACTGTCACTCATTAATCAACAAAGATTTCTCCATTCCAGGCAGTTTATGGTACTCCTCTACCATCAATGTTACGGTATGTGCCAGGGACAATCCGAGGTGCCACTGTTGACACCTATCTTCAAGACTGTGATGCATTAGTGAGAGAATTGAAGTTGTCCTTACTACAAGCTCAAGATCAAATAAAAAACTTTGGCAAATCAAAACTGGCGTGATGTTGAGTCTGCGGTTGGAGATTATGTTTATTTAAAACTGCAGCCTTATAATCAATCTAACGTGATTTTTCGTTCTTCTTTGAAACTATCCCCACGATACTATAGACCGTTTCGGGTTTTAGCTCGAGTGGGAGTTGTAGCCTAAAAATTGGAATTGCCCGAGGGGTAGCGGATCCATGACATCGTCCATGTACGTCAGTTAAAGAAGAGTTTGGGATCCATACCCATAACTTCTCCTCATCTTCCGGCAACTCCTGAATCCTCCTCTGGCTCTAAGGAACCCTATTTGCCATAACCTGAATCAATTCTTAATCGAAGAACCATTCAAAAGGGAAAGTACAGGTCACGGGAAGAGGTGTTAATCCAATGGCGTGGGACACTACTGGAGGACGCAACGTGGGAGGATTTTCGACGGTTCAAGAAACAGTATCCTGGGTTTTTTATCTTTTAGGATAAAGACAATTCTAAAGGGGTGGAGCTGATATGGATTAGGCCAAGAAGTAGAGACTTGTTGCCCAAGTAACGTTGCTTGCAAGTTAAGGATGAATGCTAGGAGAATCAGTCAATTTGGTTTTATTATTAGTTTTAATTAAGTTGTTAATAATTAGATTAGTTTCCTATATAACAGGAAGTTGTTTATGTTGGAACTAATTAAGTTAGTGTCCTTAATAATAAGCAAGATGTGGACTTGTTTTGTTATGTTCTTAGCTTAGTTTGTTATGTACTTAGAATGCGTTTAGTTTGGCTTTTTGTAAGTAGAAAAGTAATTTTTTTTTCACCGCAAAAGCTATTTTAAGGAAAAAATAAATGTTTGGCTGTAAATTTTAAAAGCACTTTTGGAATAGAAATAACTTTTTAAAAAACTAAAATACAGCTTTTTCAAAAGCTCAAATTTGGAGCTTTTCAAAAAAACCCCTATTTTAGTTTTTTCGGGTTGATAATTTTGCGTCACTTACGTATATAACGAAAGTGACTTTTGTTTCTTTGGTTTTGTTCTGTACAAAAGTTTATCTTCTCCAAACTTACGCAGACCTCTGCGTTAAACCTCGTCGACGTTTGCGGCGTTTAACGCAGACGTTGTCTGCGTTTATTGAGTTTTGCAATAAGATCACTAAATGGTGCAAGATAGTCACCCTCTAATATGGATTTACAGAGTTGCCTCATATAAGGCCCGTTTAATGAAGACGAGGTCTGCGTTTCGCAGACACCAACATAGCCTAGGTTTTATGCTTCATACAAAAAATACTTGTACAATATCAACAAGTGTTTTTTTTAATGGGAATAGCTACAACTACAAACATCATTAGTTGAATTTGCGTGAACCATATTTTGGAGTATTTATCACACCAGTACCTGAAGCAAGCAACTTTTTGTTTGTCCTGTCTTTTATGGAGAACGTTCTTGGTTGGATTTAATAAAGTCTCGATAAATATAGTTAAAATTAATAAAAATACTTTTTATTTTTATATTATCAAACAGTCTACTGTATGAAACTCTTTTTAAAAAGTTGTTGTTTAATTGACAGTTAAACAGTCAACTGTCTTTTTAGACAAGCTCTTCTTAGAAAAGCTTTACTGTCAAAAACTCTACTGACAAAAATTTTACTGATATAAGTTCATCCAAACAGGCACTTAGTTTAAATAAGGTTGTTATGGCAGCACAAAAGGGATATAAAAAATTAATCTGTTTGTCTCAATTTCTTCCCAAATCTTCTCTTAATTTTTATTGCACTTAATTAGTTCTTAAGATTACCAAAATATAGAGTAAATCCTATCAGATTATAACAAACAGAATCAACAAACCAAGAAGGCCGTAATTCATAAGGATCAAAATTAGAACAATTTTCATGATAACATTCGCATAGGCATCCTCCGTAAAATCCTCCTTAGTGACAAACCCATAATGACCTCAAACTGGGCAATACAGAAACTAAACCTTTTCCGTATAAGCCTAATCCTAACAGCATCCTCCTTAAACAAATCAAAATCATAATTACGATAATCAAACCTAAAAGCAGTATAGAACTCGCAAGTGAGCTCAAAATAAGCATGATAATGAATATTTACAAAATTAGACTAACCTATTCTAGTCACAATCTCATCAATCTCAGTTTTCACATTTAAAGTTTCTAGAGATTTAGAATGGAGATACTTACAGGGGCAAATGTTGCTCTTATCGATAACCTCATATTTCTTATTTTCTTTCGGATCGGTGAAATTGAGGTTCTCACTCATTTTGTCGGTGTGGCAGAAGTCGATGGTGGTGAGGGTGATGGAGACAGAGCTGGTGGCTCTAGAGGCTGCCTTATTCTGTACACTTGAGTAGACAAAGATGGCAAGTCGGAGCGGACTGTGGGCATCCTTGGTGCTCCGGAATAAGATGAAGGTTCTTTATATACTTTGTTCTGACTTCGAGTCTTAACCATAGTTGCTGAAAAAGTAAGTGGTTTACAGAAAAGAGGGAAGTGTGGTGTTGCTGGGTTTTGGCCAGAGCGGAGGGGACTGTGGGCATCCTTGGTGCTCCGGAATAAGATTAAGGTTCTGTATCTACTTGTTTCCGACTTCGAGTCTTAACCATGGCTGCTGAAAAAATAAGTGTTCTACAGAAAAAAAGGGCAGTGTGGTGCGGCTGGGTTTCGGTCAAGGTTTAAAGGGTAATGGCTCAGCGTGGAGGAAAATTCAAAATTGAAAGACGGGGTTGAAATGATATCGATTTTGGTAACCGCTGTGAGAGATTTAGAATAACCCTATCTAGCGTTCGTGATGATTGCAGTAACACAAATGAAAATAAACCCAAGGATTACCTGAGGAAATCTCAGGAATCAAAAGGGAAAAAGAACTTTATGGTATTAAAAGAAAAACAACGACAAGGAGGAGACTACCCAGTTTCTCGATTACAAGTTCTTCTTTTAAGAGAAAGCCGGCTATGGCTTATATATCTGACAAAATGAATAAAAACGATACTGAATTATGTAACTAACTTGCCAGTAAGGCAAAATTATGACAGTGAC
>JANIIA010064345.1:0-10747 GCA_027478495.1 Erythroxylum alaternifolium
TTAACAGTAATGTCACCTCAAATTCAAGAATCCAATCATATAATTGGATACTTTACATCAAACATAATGCATACATTCTCAGTAGCATATTCTACATTTTACGCTTGTGTCTTCGTTAGGACTAGGACTCCAATACTCACTTTTGAATCATTATGTATTCATTTCTGATTTGTTCTTCATTGATCATTCTTAATATAAACTATCTGATTTACGTAACCTAATTCAGTGAAATTCTTCTTCAAAAGAAGATTTCTTGCTACAAACATCTATACTGTTCATGCAATCTTTGTCAATCAATTGTTATCATCATTGCATTATCAACCATTTTTAATACCTCAAGAATTCTATAGTTTCTTACTAGGTCATAATGTTCTGGTTATCAAAACTTGATGAAGTAGTAGACATGATTATTGTCACATATGCTTAAGTATGTATCATCAAGGTCCTCCCATTCTATCCAGAGATCTATTTCCGATAGATCATTTATTATCTTACAATAGTAATACTTTGATCTCAATTGATCCTAGACAGCATTTCTCCTTACTATATATATCATTCATCTCATAAAAAGTCATTTATGTCTATTTCATTCTCCTTTTTATTCCGTCCTCATTTTTATCTCATTTTTCCTATTGTCATTTATTTCACCTTCTATATGTATATCCTCAATCCATTCAGAATTATAGATGCATAATCATCATGAAATTTGAATCTCAATATCACAGACATATTTTTATACTAAATCATAACTCTTATCACATTTATCCGACATTCATTTCAAGTCCAAGTTTAACCTCTCAAGGTCTTAGAACTTTTTTATTTTCTTTCAACTTAGCTTGTACACTTTAAATCTTGTTATTTATACTTATATCTCTATTTTTCTCAAACAATCCATGACAATGTATTCACATCTATTTCACATTCGAGGATATACCACCACAGTGCAATATTGATTTCATATTCTATAATACATGACTAATACAAATGCATTGAATCTTTATCTTTCATATCTAACCATATACTATCTCTCATTTCTAATTATTCCCAAATTTCTATTTTTCTCATATTCTATCAGATCATCGTTTTTCTCACTATTTTTACTTGCTCAGGCTCTTAACAGATGCTTATGATTGTGACTCATACACATGCAATTCATACTAGGGATCAGTTTCTACTGCTTGCTATGACGTGTCTAAAATGCATGTAACTTGACATATATTTCAAAAAACGCCCATGTAAGATACTAAATCTAGGCTTTGATACCAAATTGTAGCACCCCATTCTCGCATGACATATACTTGACGTCTTAAGTGATGTCTGAGTGCGTACTTCGCAAGGGTGGCATGCTAGATCAGTCAAACACTGAACTTGATATTTTTTTACACTAACGTATGTGAAAATCAATAATCAAATTCGAGTCCAACTTTTTTTCATGAAACTCGAAATCACAATTATTCAAACACTTTAATTAATTTCATTTACAAAATGATTCCAATTTTAAAAGTTATTACATCACAAAATCATTTACAACACTTCCCATTTGGAAAATTAATATAAACATAATGTTTAAATACATATTGTACAAAAATCATGGAATATACAAATGGACACAAAAGAAAGAAGGTATAAATACAGATGTGAACTGATCCTGACCTCTATTTCTTGCTTACAGGTAGCAGTTAGACTCCAATTGATTTAACTGGGTGTCTCTTCTGAGCCTGGAAAATATTGCAAATTTTGGGTGAGTTTTGTGAACTCAATGATTGACCATCCTCGATGGCTCACTCAATCACATAACACATACAGTTCACATATTTTCATATAATTTACATCATTTTTTTAATAATCATAATGCATGGCATATCACTTGATCACATTTCACATTACATGAATCATGTTCAGAAATCAGTCAAATATTTAATTTATACTTTCATATGCATATACAATGCTTAAGAGACTCACTTTCAATTATAATTGTTATGACAGAGTGCCTTTTTTATTGCCCCATATCCCTTGTGCATACCGAGTTGGCCCATATCCCTCGTGGATACCGAGCTATATTAGATAATATCCCATATCCCTTAGTGGATATCGGGTACATTCATAACTGAGCCTGAGGCTCTTTTTATATTTTAAACTTTGAGCTCTTTTTCACTGGCGACTCCTGTCATAATTGCCTTCATCTTACATACATTCATGAAATGAAATGCATAGGTCACATATGATCAAACAGTCACTTTCTTTCACTTTACACATCATTGGACTTTAGTCTGGCATTCAACATTTAAGTTGAGAATCACTTTTTCTTTCATATGCATATTCACATTCAGATCACCTTTATCATCGGACATTGGTCCAACATTCGACATAATTGTTGAGCAACATTTATTTCATATATACAAGTAGCACTTTAATATCACTTTCATACATCAAGTCTCGGACCTTCGTTGTCTGGAATCAACATAAGCAAATCGTATTCATATCAATCATATTCACATTGCATAAGAATCAAAACCGTAGTCATTCAATATAGAAACTTAAATCAGAACAAACAATGAAATGAGACCATCTAGGTCAACTCACAGTATGCTCTAGATTATCATCTATGATCCGGAAACATCTGGATATGGATGTTTGTCCTGCACATCAACATTATGCAATACACACATTGCACACGTATTACAACTTTGCACAATCTTAAGTATTCATTTAAGCACAAATATGTATATGGACTGTGTACAATGCATGCTTAATGACAATCTCGGGTATCTTTCCATTATTCTCATCATACATATTTCCAAACTCACATAAGTATCATTTATAATTATGGTCTATATCTCAATAAAACGACAAAAATCAAAATTCATAACTCATTTTTTCAATTCAGATTTTTCCTAAGACACACTTTTGGGTCAACTTTCCAAGTTCTTTTTGACCATGAAAATGAAGTCATTTGAGGATACTTTCTTCTATAAAGTTTTTTCTTTATCTCTTAAGTTTCTAATGACACCAAGATCATTCAATTTGCTTCAGTATCCTATGAGTTATGCGCACAATACCACGGACTGTGCATAATTGAACTTTTGGATAGTTCATGATCATACCCTCAATTGTACAACTCATAACTTTCAACTCAGATATCTAAAAATTACAAACTTAGTACCAATTGAAAGATAAGAGAATGAAATACAACTTTTGGGAAGACTCCTTTTGTCTGATTCAGCCTATATACATTCATTTTTTATGAAAACATGAAAACATAATTTCTGTCTCGGGTAGTACTATAATCTCAATCCAGACTCAATTTCACACCAAAATTTGAAAGTCTTAGAGATAGAATTAAATTTAGATTTCTTCAAGAAAGTTGAAGAATTATGTCTCTATTTTAATCTAAATTAATAATCATCTCATTTGGACATCTACAGCTCAAGATATCATAAAAACACCAACATATGTTTGGAGGGCATCTCCCGCACATCATCTTCAGGTTGCGATTGTTGCGTTGTGTCGCGATCGCGACTTCGGCAGAGTCACAACCGTGACGCGTCACGATCGTGACCTGCATGTGGCCAAAGCACCCTCCCTTCCTTTTTTTTTCTTTTCCAAACTTCACATCCATTTTACACCTAGAAAATGAGGTTTTTTTGGCAAAGTCATCTTCTAAACAATTGTTCATCTATGTCTTAAGGTTCTAAAGAACCTAAGTTCATACAATTTGGCTCAGTATTATGAAAGTTATACATAATTTACTTCATACTGTTAAGAAACAAAGACAAAAATCTGAAACTCAAATTGAAGCCAATTTTCAACACTTATAAGGACATAATTCAAACTCGATTTCTTCAGGAAAATTGTAGCCATTTGTCTCTAGTTTAGTAAAAATTAGCAATCATCCTATTTGGATATCTATAGATCAAGATATATGAAAAACAACTGATATATATTCAGGGTGCAAAAAACTCTCAAGTGCACTTGTTTATCCAACAAAATTAAGTCACAGCCATGCAACATCACTGCATGGCCGTGCATTCAAAATTAACCAAGTCACAAGCTTGCATCCATATTGCACGCCCGTGCATACCAACAAACAAGTCACGGCCGTGCAACCCTAACGCACGGCCGTGCACTCCCAACTCCAGAACCAATTTCTAGATTTGTTTTCCACATCATTTCCATCCCAATTTTATCACGCAAACTCTCGCAAATGGTTTCAGATGGTTAAGTTTTTTTTTAGCAGTAGAGCCAAGTGTTTTGAGTCCAATGGTTTAAGTCCCATGTCATTTGGATGTCGGGACAAGGAAATATAACCAAAATACTAATGGATGTTTGAAGCTGATGTTTCTACTTTTCTTCCGATACTGCAATCTCTTCTTCTTCCTTTCTTTTCCTCTACTCAAACCAACATCTGTAACCTAACTCAATCCCATTTTAGACTTCATTTAATTCAATTCATTGACAAACAAAGCCAAAATCCTAGATTAAAACACAACCCTCAAAATAGAAGGTCACTCTTACGCATATCTCCATTTTTCTGCAGTTCCTTCACTTTCATTTTTTTCTACATACTATTCATTTTTGACTCTAACTTTCATTTAAAACATTCATTCTCTTCTCCAGACACCACCATATACCTATTCCTTCACTCTAAACTCAATTTAAATCATCTCTAAAAACACTCAAAAATATTCACATATAATAGTGAAGACATCTACAAAAATAGAGCATTTACATATTCATTTATCACAAATTTTCTGCATTAATCTCATACACATTTTCATTGATCTTTCAACTCCAAAAATTATTTTAACATTATCTCATAACATTTTGATCATCAAATATTCAAAATCAACACATCAAAAATTTCTATAACTTAAAAGCCACAATGTTCATAAAAACAAACATTTTTCCTTATGATGATGTAATGTCAAATAATCACCAAATTTATCTCATATACTAATAACTCATAAGGATTAACATGTACTTACTTGTTTAAGCTTCAAGATCTTCAAACCACACTCAACCCTAGCTTTCCATCTTCATACGATCATTACCACTTAAAGAGGAATGAGCTAGGTTTTTGGCATCAAAGAGGAAGAAGATAACAAGAAGCTTAAAGAAACAAAGTAAAGGAGTTGAGAAACATCAAAGATCACGAGGGTTGTAAGAAGAGAGTGTCGTATGCGGATGGAAGAAAAGAAGAATAAATGAGATGAAGAACAAATATAGAGAGAAGAAGAAAACGTGCTTTTTCCAAATGAAAGACAAGTAGAGATAGTCTGGCAAGATAAAAATATCTTGGGTGAAACAAATGGTGTGGCAAGTGACATGTCACTTTTTCATAGTTTCCTTTGTCCCTCCTTTAACAACTAGTTTATTTATTTTCAATTTCTAATTGACTCCCAATTTTCAGTGACATATGTCATTAAATCCCAATGTGACATATTAAAATTTTCACTAACATTTGACATTTATTTCTATCACTATTCATTAATTATTCTGCCATTTGACATTTTTTCTAGTTCAAAAATACCCTTAAATTCCAGAAAATCCTCAAAATTTTACCCAAAAATTTAAATCAGTATATATATACTCTCCAAATAAATTTTCAACATATAAAAACCATAATTCTCAATATAATCACATTTATAACTCAATTATACCTGGAAAATGTCGATGAATGCAAGTACATTCATTTTACTGTGCAAAAATCAATATTCACATATGTGTATGTTAACATTATGCATGAGCATTAAATGCATTTTTCTTAATCTCTCCTTGATCCCATATGTACCGTATTTTAGGGATCTAATCCTTAGTATGGAAACGGGATGTTACATGTTGGCATGTTATATATTTAGATACAAACTTCGCTACTTCTTTTTTATTCCATGCCACCAGAAATGTTGTTTCAGTATGTTATACATCTTGGTAGTACCAGGATGCATATCATAAGTAGCTATATGAGCTTCTTCTATAATTTCCTTTCTCAGACTATCAACATTAGGCACACATAGTCTCTGCTTTAGCCACAATGTATCATTTCTAAATTTAAACTCAGAATATGTATTCTTCTTAACTTTCTCAATCAATTTCACTATTTTAGGATCTTTACTCTGTACTCTTTTGATTCGATCATGCAACATTGGCCTTAGTTTCAATGTAGCTGTCAATGCTTCATTATGTTCTAGATTCAACTCTACATTCAAAGCTCTCAACTGAATCAGCTTGGTAACCTCAATAATTGAATTTGAGCTACACTGGTATTCGACTTTCTGCTCAAAGCATCGGCCACTACATTAGCCTTCCCTGGAAGATACTCAATTATGCAATCATAGTTTTTCAGTAACTCTATCCATCTTCTCTGTCTCATGTTCAGCTCTTTTTGACTTAACAAATATTTCAAGTTCTTATAATCAGTGTATATCCGAAATATCTCGCCATATAAGTAATGTCTCCAAATCTTTAGAGCAAAAACTACTGCTGTAAGTTTTAAATCATGTACCGGATAATTCATCTCGTGAGACTTTAATAGGCTACCACCTTTCCATGCTGCATCAATACACATCCTAGTCCCTGATGCGACGTATCACTATATACCAGATATCCGCCAGATCCTAATGGAGTAGTCAACACTGGCGTTGTAGTGAATCGATGTTTCAACTCTTCAAAACTTCTCTAGCACTCGTCATTCCATATAAATGCCACATTCTTCCTCAGAAGTTTAGTCAGAGGAGCTGAGATCTCGACAAACCTCCGGTAATAACCAATTAATCCTAGGAAACTCCAGATATCTGATATATTCTTCAGTGTCTCCCATGTTATTACTGCTTCAATTTTTATTGGATCCTTCTGAATACCATGTCCCATTACTATATGACCCAAAAATATCACTTGATTCAGCCAAAATTCACATTTACTAAATTTAGCATACAGTTGTTTTTCTCTCATAGTCTGCAAAATTATTCTCAAATGCTCAACATGTTCCTCATTACTTCTAGAATACACCTGAATGTCATCAATGAAAACAATTACAAACCGGTCTAAGTAGGGATGAAATACCTTATTCATCAATGCCATGAATGCAACTGGAGCATTAGTCAACCTAAATGGCATAACTAAGAACTCAAAATGTCCATACCTATATATGAAAGCACTTTTTGGTACATCAATCTCTACTATCTTTAATTGATAATACCCAGATCTTAAATCAAGCTTAGTAAATACTTAAGCTCCTTGCAATTGATCAAACAAGTCATCGATTCTAGGCAATGGCTATTTATTCTTCACTGTAACTCGGTTAAGTTGCTTGTAATCAATGCATAACCTTAAAATACCATCCTTCTTCTTTACAAACAACACTTGAGCGCCCCAAGATGAAACACTGGTCTTAATGAATCCCTTCTCGAGCAACTCCTGGAACTGAACTTTCAACTCCTTTAGTTCTACAGGTGCCATCCTATATGGAGGAATGGATATAAGACCAATACCTGGAGGTAAGTCAATTTTGAACTCTATTTCCCAATCTGGAGGTAAATTAGGTAATTCAGCGAGAATCACATCCAAGAATTCCTTAACCACAGGAACATCCTGTACACTCTGTTCAGCTCGAGTATCAATCACAAGTGCCAGATGGGCCTCACATCCACCATATATTAACTTCAAAGCACTAATAAATGAAATCAGTTTGGTTGGTACTGCTTGACTAATGCCTCTGAATATTGCTCTCAGTTGATTAGGATACTTTAAAAACACTTCCTTTGTTCAGCATTTCATGATGGCCCTATGAGCAATGAGCCAATCCATGCCTAAGATAACATCTATCTCCTTCAACTATAAAATAATTAAATCTATTGCCAACTCTCCCTGATCAATTTGAATTAGACACTTCTTATAGACCTCCCCTATCACTATAGTACTACCAATTGGTGTACTCACCTCTAATCCACATCTCAGGAATTCTCTATCATAATGCAATCTAGATGCCATGTATTGTGAGATAAATATGAATACGTAGATCCAGGATCTAACAATGCATAAACCTCAAACGTAAATAATGATAACACACCTGTGATGACATCTGGAGAATCCTGAGCCTCCTATCTCGTCATGGCATAAACTTTGGCTTAAGACTGCGACTGATTGCTCCACACCTCAGTCCTCCCAGTAACACTTCTAGACATCATTCTACCACTGCCACGACCTCTCTGTCCAGTCCCATTGGCTCAGCTCTGCTGAATTGTAGGTTTTGTTACTCTACTCCCACTCTCACCAGACTGTGCTCCAAACATCAATGTACAATCTCTGATCTGATGATCATGTGAGCCACACTAAAGGTAGGCTCCCGTCAATCTCCAGCATACATCACTATGCTTATTCCCATAATACTGACAAGCTAGCAACTGACCCGATGTTGCACCTATATTATTCCCAGTCTGTGTAGAACCACCCCTTTGTCTGAATCCTGACTGTCTAGATCCAGCTGGTGGTCTGAATGTTCAGGACTTACACTTCCTAAACCTCCTAATAGAGCCACCCTGAGACTCACCGGGCCTCTTCTAACTAGTTTCTGATCTCTGCTCAGATTGACTATCCCTTAACAATTGCTCCATTTAGATCGAGGCTGCTTTGAGCTTAGTAAAAATGCTCAGGTTAGTAAGAGCTAGCCTTGTTCGAATCTCCATATTCAGGTTGTCTTCAAATCTCCTGCATTTATCTGTCTCAGTAGGAATTAAGACAGAAGCATACCTCATCAACTCATTAAATTTGATCTCATAATCTGCTACAGACATCTACCTTATTTCAGATCCATAAACTCCTTCGTCTTCCTATCCATGTATACTTGGGGCATATAATTTTCTCGAAAAGCCCTCAGAAAGTCTGCCTAAATCAAAGAGCATGGCCTGGTGGTACTGTCGGGAACAGTCTTCCACCATTGATAAGTCGGGCCTTATAGCAAAGAAATGGCATAGTCAAATTTTTTGTCCGACTCATAGTCCATTTGATCAAATACTCGTTCTATCCGCTCTAACCATCCATCAGCATCTGCAAGGTCTGTACTGCCATAGAAATCTACAGCCCCTTTCTTTCGCAGTTTATCGTACCTCCTTTCCCTTCTCTTAGGAATTCTTGGAGGCACTTGCTCAAGTCAAGATACCGACGACTCCATACTGGCTCCTTCCGATCTCAGGTCAGCTGAGCATTCCATTTATTCACCTATGTCAGATAACCTATAATACACAATAACTTCAATTACCATATGACATTTCCACAACATTTCACACTTAATATCATCACATATCCCTATGAAATCTAAACCATGCTTTGATACCAAAAATGTAACACCCTATTCTCAACTGATATATGCACATGTGTCCATCGGATACACGTGTACATGCCTGTCAGAAATGACATGTTAACTATTTCACCTTCACTGTACATAACATGGCATCATACACTAAATCATCAATCACACATTTTCTAAACCCAAATGTTATCACATTATAACAAAACCATAATGTATATTGTTTCATATAGTACAATATCAACCATGTTTATACAACATTGTCCTATGAACATAAACAACTCAGTACACATCAAATATTATAAACTCAAAAGAAACAACTATGTCCTCAAACCCAACTGACTGACCTTTAAGCCAAATCTGACTGTAAAAGTTGTACAAAATATGCTTCTACAGAGTCTTAAAAGCTAGGTCGTCTCACTCTCGAACCCGAAAAGCAACGGTGCAATTTTGATGAGTTTTGCAAACTCAACAAAGTAACCATCCTCGATGGTTCACTCGTGTCATAAAAGAAGATCAATTATAATATGTAATCATACAGTTCAAATCCACTTGACAAGTATCAAATACAATCACAGACAAATCATTTCTCAGTTAAACAGTTCAATCATATAACGACATTCACACATCTTTACAAATCATTCAATGAATTCAAATTATATGTGGATGCGATATGTATGAGACTTACATTCATTTTTATATTGTTGTGAATGTGAGCTTTTACAGTATCTCAAATTTTTGAGCTCAGTTAGTTAGTCTATGCCTCATTGATCACAGTGAGCCATAGGCTCAAATCACATATGCGAGAGCTTAAAGCTCTTATCAATAACAGTATCAGTAGCAACACCAGTCACAACTCCTTTAAATTACATGCATCGGAATGAAGTGCATGGCACAATTTAGTCATCAAATTCAATCACTTTCATTTGCATGTAATACAATAGTATATCAGTCCCAGTATCAATTACAGTAATAGTCATAGTAGCAGTGGTCATCGGACTAAGTTTGATATTCAACTTTTCAGAAAATCATTTAGGCAGACGCATTTACATTCAATCAACATTTCCAATAACATTCTCATACATCAAAATACTTCGGACAAATATTGTCCGAAATCTAGCACACAATTAGCACAATTCATTACAGTTCAATAATGTATAAAACAATAAGGTGAGAACATTTTAGGATACTCACTGTATGCTCCAAATAGCTATTGCCATGAAGTACTGGCAATGTTTGGATGTTGTCGTTTAATGCATTCCTCTATACAGACAATACATTCACATATCACAATATTGCACAAGTATGTATTCATTTATGCCCATTCATGTATATTGAATATGTACAATGCATGTTAATGACAATTCCGGGTTTCTTATCATCAATCTAGTCATAATAATCATTCGGATATCCACATTCAATTTATTAACTCAGATTTGTTTAAAG
>JANIIA010064356.1:0-10745 GCA_027478495.1 Erythroxylum alaternifolium
ACACACACAAAGCCTATTTTTCAAAATTCCCATTTATTCACAATTATACCGGGAAAATGTCATGAATGCATGTACAGATATTTTTCATGTGCAAAGATCACTGTTCACAAATGCATGAGCATGAGATGTGTTTTTCTAATTTCTCCGATTGCTCTCACGTGTATCAATTTCCCTGGTTCAACCCTTTGTCTGGAAGCGGGATGTTACAGAAAGTTTGAGGATAGGGAAGGAGCTAAATGGAAGCGATTATCAACCAAGACCCTATCCTGAAGAACCTCATGTTGAAGAAATGCATGTGCCATCAAAAGATCATAATTTTGTCACGTGAGGAGAAGAAGGAGTTGAGCCAGCAACCCTAAACAAAGGCGCTTCCTGGGAGACAACCCAAGGGAAGTAAATTTCTTTGCTTTTAAATTTTTTCTTTTTTTATGCATGTGAGTTTCTTTGTTAGTTTATTTTTTCTTGTTTTTAAGTTTTCAATCAAAATGGGAGAAAGGAAAAAACAAACAAAGAAACATTTGCTTATTTTCTATTGCTTTTAGGATTTTTTAATCATAAGTAGAGAATGAATTGACTAAACAATTTCATAACAACTTTGGCATGCACTTTTACTCCTGTGATTGGTTGATGTGCATTATTTTTAGAAGAATAGTGACTAGTGGTTGACAAAGCCGATGAGATTTTGAGCCTTATTAGACTGAAACATCCATATCAGTCTCATTGTCTTTTGATAATATGTGACCTTCATGATATGTACATCCTGATTTTGCATTGAATTTTTATTTGAGACCCCATTTTTATCACTTGCATTAACATGGATATGATTAGGCATTCTTTGTTTTTCATAAACTACATTAGCCAAATAATCTATACTACTGACATGATTTTTCCCTTAATAAACCCCTTTGAGCTTTATACTTTTTCTTTATGTACTAACCACATTACATGCTTTATACTTACCAAAATGTCCTATCCAAGACATAAGCTAGTGGAGCATTTGTGATTGTCAAGTTTATAGATGTACAAAATTCTAAGTGTGGGGGTGTCCATATATGTGGGTTTGTTATGATGATAGCATGTTTTGTAATCGAAATTCCCATGTTAATGTAGTTTCTTTTAATGTTTGAAAAAAGAAAGAAATGAAAGGAAAGGAAGAAAAGAGAAAAGTATAAGAAAAAAAAGAAAAAAGAGAAAGAATGAAAAAAATTTTGTTTAAATAAATTTATCAAGGAGGAAGTGCATATGAGTTTGTAAAGTTATTCATAATTAATGCATCTTCCTAGAGTTGTAATGAATGTGTTATTTTTGTATGTTCTATATAAGGTAGTTGTTAGCTTAGAAGTTTAACTCTTTTGTGGTTTCAATGTATTGTCATCAATTGTATGAGTGATTCCTTCAGATTGGTATATGTTTCATATGATTTTTGTGTGAGAATTGAATTAGGTGGTGAAATATAAATGTTGCATTTGTTATAGCTGACGGTACCTAGTTTTTGATGAGTTTTAACTTATGCACCTGATGTCACATTGAGTGTTGCTTTGTTTCACTAGCTTTAATGGCTTTCATGTTACTTGACCCAAATACATCTCACCTTACCTTTACCCACATTACAACCTTGAAAAGTCCTTTGATCTATGATTTGCATGTGAACATTAGTGGTGGAGAAATAAAATGATATGCAAAGTTACGGAATGACATGATCATAAATGGTATTGAGTGTATCTATGGATATATTTTAGTTAAACATATTTTTCGAGTCTACTATTAAATTGCTCAGTTTTTAAAGATGATGCTTGTTGATTGATCATAAGCAGAATTATTGAATGTTGAATTTTTGCTATGATTTTTGAAGTTCATTCATCTTTGGTTATGATTATATAGTCTTGCAAACTATGGGAATTGAGTAAATATTTCAAGTGTTTGAGCTTAATTTTGATGTTTTTCACGAGGACGGCCAAAAGCTAAGTGTGGGGGAAATTGATATGTGTTTAATTGTTGATACATTTAATCATTTACACTTAGCGATTAATGATATGAAAATTCTTAAGATACTCACTTTAATTCATATACGATTTTAAGTACAATTTGGAAGCAAGGAAATTAAAGTGAGTCGCTAAACACTACATGTGGGCCATTTTTCAAAGATTAATTTTCACATGCCTTCATGGATCAAGAAGAAGAAGATTAAAGCAAAAGAAGACAAGATAAAGCATAAAAGAATGGGATAAAGAATAAAAACCATGGAAGAGGGCTGCTGGAATCAACACTTACGGTGCATGTTTTCACATGGTTGAAGGCCAATTTTAATGTATGTATCAAAGGATGATGGATGGCTGTAATAAGTGGATAAAGGAAAATATCAAAACGACAGCAGTAGATGAAGCAGTGCAACACCTTCAAGAGAACTTATACCAAAATGGCAGCAGATAGACTAACACGCAAGTAGCTAGAAAACAATAACACACAAGCCAAATGAGTAAAGCAACGAAACAACAACCCATAATAAAGCTAGGAAGGAGCAAACAACAACGTACAGCCAAATAAAATGAAAATGTAGAGAGAAGAAACAGACAGGAAAGCTCGTTGCAGAAAGAAAATAGACATGACCAATCTTATTAATTCATCACATCAAGCTACAATAGATAAAAAAAATAGGGAGAAAATAGAAGAGTAGTGACAGAGAAGAACGAAAGGGGATGTGAATAATAGGGTGGTCTCACATCTTTAATTATTACATTGGTGAATAGGGAAGCATACTGAGGAAGAGAAGGTTATGGTAGTAAAGAAATAACTTAGGGGCTTTGGTAGGGTTATCAATAAAGGCTGGAATATTTTTTTGGGAGAGATACATATGAGGATAACATTTCGACACCGATTCGGAGGCAACATCGATGCTGACGAACTGGGTTAAGAATTTTGTTATTATTCTGTTATTTCTTTCGCTCGCTACAATTTGATTATATTATCTTGTGTGGATTGATTGGGTATTTGAAAGATGATGATTTTAATGCTTTATTGAATCATTTTTATGAAAACCCATTGCTATAATTGAATGCAATACATAATCGTTGTATTATCGATTCATGTGTAGCAACTAATGGTTCCAAATCATTAGAGATAACATAACATAGGTTAAATAATCCGAGCCTGTGTGATTATTGCCTAGATTAGTTTACTTTTCTTATTCATAAGGAGGTTGTCCGAATAAACTGAGAGAGCTTATTCTAGGTTTCCCTATAGATAGGGTTAATTAACGAGAGTTTTGTAATTAACTAGGATTTAAGGAAAAATTAACATTAACAGAGCTTGTTAATAATCTATGACCGATAATTGCTAAGAGAGATAAAAGAACAAAAAATCAATGAATTATGCTTAATTAGGGTGTAGGCCGAGATTGAACCAAAGAATCGGATCTCGATCGAATTGCAGCACCTCACTCTATCTGACACATAAACGTATTCCCTTTCGACGTATGTGTACATGCTCAACAGAAATGGCATGCTAATTTATATCACTTTCGCTATATCACATGGCATCATAATTAAAATCATAAATAACACAATGTCTAAAATCCAAAATTTCCTCATTTCATTTCGTAAACCAAAATTTTACAACGTAGCATTATATCCATCATCCATGTTTATACAATATCAGCCTATCAGAGTCAAAGCTCTGTCTACAAAGGAATTAACGAAATTAAAACTAATCCTTCAGTCCCAACTGACCGACTTTGAGCCATATCCTCTATCCAAAAGTAGCACAAAATCTCTTCTAAGCAATATGAGAAGCTAAGTTGTCTCTCTCTCGAAGCTGAAAATGCCAACATTGTAATTTAGTTGAGTTTTATGAACCCAATTGAGTAACCATCCTCGATGGTTCACTCTTGTAATGCAACATAATAATTCATATTATCTTAATTATCATCATATGATATCATGAAACACTTTAATCACAAATGTCAAATTCCAAAAACCATATAATTTACCATTTCATCGCGATTATTCCGAACATGTTTATCGATAAGTATTCATATATTTCATGTAATAAAAATCCTCAAAACATTGTAATCATTCAATTTATTCATATCACATGTGTATGCAACGTTTATAAAACTTGAATTCATTTATTACGTCGTTATGACCGAGTATCTTTTTCAATGTCCTATATCCATTGCGGATACTGGGCTCTATCATACTGTCCCTTATCCATTGGAGATGCAGGGCATTTTATACACATTGAGACTTAGGCTCTTACCACAAGTGTCTAAGCTTTAAGCTCTTTTTCACTGACGACTCTGGTCATAAATGTCTTTATATTTCATGCAATCATGGAATAAATGCATTTTACATATTCAAGCATCATGTTGAGTCAAATGCATTCAGATTCACTTTCTCATTCACATTAGTCATCGAACTTGGTCTCACATTCAATATATAAGTTGAGACAACATTTATTCAACCACATTCACAATCAAGAAGCACTTCTAATGTATTATTCATCTGTCAAATGCCTTAGACATTTTATGTCCAGAATTAAGTACATAAATTTCACATATAAATTCAATTCAGAACCAAGCAAATAATCTAGTTGAGACCATCTTAGGTTACTCACAATTGCTCTCTTTAACTTATTACCATGAAGTCCCAACAATGTCTAGAAGCGGTCACTCAACATGCTCCGCTCGCTATATGCAATGACATACATTTATATGTCACTCATGTGCATTTTCATATGAATAATTAGTCATAAGTACATTTATGTATGTTTCATGTATTATGCATGTTCAATGACAAATTCTCAGGTATGTTTCTTTATTACACTTTATAAACAATTTATCACACCTTCCAACCATTCTTTAATCCATAAAACCCTTTTCTCACCTTAATTATTTCATTCAACACCAACTAGATTCGAAGGGTCACGATCGTGGCAGAAACATTTTCTAGGTCACAATCGTAAGGTGAGGGTCATAATCGTTCCCTATAATTTTCCTCCTCCATTCATTCGAATTCAACATATATCATAACACCAATTTCATACCAATTTTCCCATAATTCGCAACCTCTAATACAACATCATTACATATTAATTCAACTAGCAATTTGATTGCATGCCCTTATCAAACTCTATTCAATTGATTAGGCATCTTTAATTACATATTATCATTCATGAAATCCATAACATCACATTCATAGCATCAAGCAATTTATCCACTCAGTTATATCCTCATTTTATACCTAAATTAAGTCTAAAAATATCATAATTATATACTTCATCCTTAATTGGTTCAACCATTGTATAATTAAAACATTTCCATGAAAATTCACAACCCACGATCATGACATCCCTTGACACGATCGTGACAGAAATAAAGCTCCCACTTATTCTGCAGTTTTCTAGTTTTTCTCTGGACAGATTTTTAGGTCAACTTTATATGATCATTATGCCCTACAAAATGAGGTTTTTAGGCAACACTTTCTTCTAATCAAATGTTTCTATACGCATTAAGCTTCTAATGCATCAAATTTGCACATTTTGGTTTAGTATCATGCACATTATAATCAAAATACTACAGACTATTCTTATAGCTCGACAGAACAAAATTTTCAACTTCAAACAAAATTTCAAAACTCTTAATGATAGATTTAAAATTTGATTCCTTCATGAAAAATGTATCCATATATTTCTATTTTATTCTAAATCCTCCATCCAATTGGGATATTCACAGATCAAGTTATAGCTAAAATACAAATGTATGTTCAGTAAAATACTACATATAATATACTCCAGCACACTTCATTGCCCAAATTCTATCATTTCAAGTTGATGATTCAATTAAACCTAAATTTCTAGTGAAAAATTCTCTAGTCACAATTCACAAACTCATGAATGATCACCACCTACAACCATAACCTAATTCCATATTTTTCTGCATTTTTGTCTACTTAACTCATCTTCATTTTAAGACATCACTCTATTTCTCACAATCCTTCATCTCTTTATTTGTATAACCCATTTTGCTTCTTCCAATATTGCTCACGCATGCATCAATCCACAAGCATGAAAACATACTCCACTAACACATGCATCCATTTATAAATATGAAAACCTCAATAAAATGTCATTTACACTACGATGAAACTTCATGCATAACTTACTTGTTTTAACCTTCAAATCATTCAGCAAAATTCCAGAAATGGGGAAAGCAAATAATAGATTTTGACAGATGTAAAAACACACGGATTCAGCAACATTCGAAAACCTCAAGTGACTAAAGACCTTAGAAGGTGTGACATTGATAAGCCAGTAAGACAAAAAATACTCAATTAGGTGTTTCGATGATGAAGAGCGAGGAGAAAGATGATGTTTTCAGCGGTGAACAACAAGGGAGCTACAAAAACTTCCTTGCCCAAAAAAGTGACTTAGGTGTCTCATTTATGTCTTGACACAGGTCTCCAATGCATGTCTACCATTTTTCACCTATGTAAGGCTACCATTTATCTCTTAGCTATTGGTCCACATGTCTAATGTATTATTCAAGCATTACACGCCTCGGACATTTTATGTCCAGAATTCAATACACATACATCACATATCAATTCAATTCAAAATCAAGTAACCAATCAACATGGGACCATCTTAGGTTACTCACAATTGCTCTCTTTAGCGTATTGCCTTGAAGTACCGGCAATGTCTGGAAGCGGTTGCTCAATATGCTCCTCTGTATATAATCACATACATTTATGTGTCACTTATATGCATTTTCATAAGAATAATCAATCATAAGTACATTTATGCATGTTTAATGTATTATGCATGTTTAATGACAAATTCTTGAGTATGTTTCTTTATTACACTTTATAAACAATTTACCACACCTTCGAATCATTCTTTAATTTATAAAACCCTTTTCTCACTGTAATCCTTTCATTCAACACTAACTAGATTTGTTTAGCTTTTATTTAACCCTCAATACCTCATATAGAAATACCCTAGCATTGGTTGGTTCAAGTTTCATTCAAAAGACAACTCTTTTTCTCCATAGGTCTGGCCACGATCATGACAGAAACATTTCCTGGCCAGGCCAAGGTTGTGCTGTAAGGGTCATGACAGCACGATCATGATAGAAACATTTTCTGTTAGGTCCCGATCATGGGGTGACAGCCACGATTGTGCCCTGTAATTTTCCTCCTCCATTCATCTGAATTCAAGACATATTGTAACACCAACTTCATACCAATTTTCCCACAATTCCCAACCTCTAATATAACATCATTACACACTAATTCAACTACCTATTTGATTGCATCCCCTTATCAAACTCTATTCAATTAATTAGGCATCTTCAATTACACATTCTCATTCATGAAATCCATAACATCACATTCATAATGCCAAGCAATTTATCCACTCAATTATGTCCTCATTTTAAGCCCAAATTAAGTCCAAAAGTATCATAATTATATACTTCTCCTTTAATTGGTTAAACCATTGCGTAATTGAAACATTTCCATGAAAATTCACTTCCTATGATTGTGACACCCCCTGCTACGATCGTGACAGAAACAAATCTCCCACTTCTCCTCCAGTTTTCTAGTTTTTCTCATGATAGATTTTTAGGTTAGCTTTGTATGACCATTATGCCCTTAAAAATGATGTTTTAGGGGAAAACTTTTTGATATCAAATTCATACATTTTGGTTATGTATCATGCACGTTATAATTAAAACACTAAAGACTGTTCTTATACCTCGATAAAACATAATTTTGAACTTCAAGACAATTTTTAAGACTATTAAGGACCGATTTAAACGCGATTCCTTTATGAAAAATATAGCCATATGTTTCTAGTTTATTTTAAATCAAAATCCATCCGATTTGGATATTCATAGATCAAGTTATAGCCAAAATACATATATATATTCAGGAAAACACTACATATAATATGCTCCAGCACACTTCATTATCCAAATTGTATCATTTCTCTATCATTTCAAGTTGATGATTCAATTAAAACTAAATTTCTAATTCAAAATTCTCTAGTCACAATTCACAAATTCATGAATGATCACCACCCAAAACCAAAACCTAATTCCATATTTTTCTGCACTTTTGTCCCTTCACTCATCATTATTTTAAGACATTACTCCATTTCTCACAATCCTTCATCTTTTTATTTATATCACTCAATTTGCTTCTTCCAACATCACTTAAGCATCAATTAACATCTCTCACACATGCATCAATCCACGGGCATGAAAACGTACTTCACTCATGGGTGCATCCATTCACAAACATGAAAACCTCAACAAAATGTCATTTATACCACCATAAAACTTTGAACCATAAATTACTTGTTTTAATCTTCAAATCCTTCAGCAAAATTCTATAAATTGGGAGAGCAAATAAGAGATTTTGATGGATTTAAAAACACAAGGATTCAGTAGGATTCGAAAACCTCAAATGGCTGAACACTTTGCAAGGTGTGACGTGGATAAGCCAGTAACACAAAGAATACTCAACTAGGTGTTTCAGTGATGAAGAGCAAGGAGAAAGATGATGTTTTTGGTAGTGAACAACAAGGAAGCTGCAGAAACTTCCTTGCCCAAAAAGTGACTTCGGTGTCTCATTTGTCTTAACACATATCTCCAATGCATGTCTACCATTTGTCACCTATGTGAGGCTACCATTTGTCTCTTAGCTATTGGTCCACATGTCACACATTAATGGTCCATTTGTCACTCCATAATTATTCCATTTTTCCTTCATCTAAGCTACTAAATGTCACACTTCCGTTTGTGTCTTATTTCTACATTTTTCCTAGTCAAAAATACCCCAAATTTTTAGAAATTTTCGAAATGTTTCCAAAAATACTAAATCAATTCTAATACACACCAATTCCATTTTCAAGACAAATAATTCACAATTCACATTTTAATCACATTAAAATCACTTATACTTGGAAGATGTCGATGAAATGCATGTACAATTATTTTAATGATTATTCACATGTATGAGTATGCCATATAATGCATGAAATGTATTTCTAAATTCTCAATAAGCTCTCATGTATGCTATCTTAGGGTTCTAACCCTGATCATGGAATAATAGGATGTTACAATTCTCCCCTCCTTAAGAAATTTCATCCTCAAAATTCTTACTTGATTGAAGAAATAGGTAGGGATATTTCTTCCTCATATGCTCCTCTATTTCCTAAGTTGCTTCTTTACTCGCGTGATTTTTCCATAGAACATTCACCAATAGAATTACTCGATTCCTCAATTGTTTTGTTTGAAACCCACTATCTTGATTGGCTCCTCTACATAACTCATATTACTAGCAACTTCAATATCTTGAGCCAATAATACATGCATTGGGTCTAATCTATATCTCCTAAAGATACTTATGTCGAAACATTATGTACCTGAGACATTTTAGTCGATAAGGCTAATATGTACGCCAATGGTCTTACCCTTTCAATGATCTCATAAGGACCAATGTACATCAGGCTTAATTTGCCCTTCTTGCCAAATCTCAACACTCCTCGCTAAGGTGAGACTCTTAGAAATATTTTGCCTACTACACAATATTCCATATCCTTTCTGTGATGATCTACATAACTCTTTTGTCTATCTTACGTTGCTTTTATTCAGCTTTGGATGAATTTCACCTTATCCACAATATCTTTTATCAATTATGAGCTTTCTATCATTCTAAAACCTTCTTCATCCCAATATAGAGGTAATCGACATTTTTTGCCATACAATGCCTTATAAGGTGCCATTCCGATACTCTTATGGTAATGGTTATTGTAAGCAATTTTAATCAAAGCCATATACTGATCCCAAGCTCCTTGAAACTCTAATACACATTCTCTAAGCATATTCTCAACAATCTTGAGTATCCTTTCACTCTGTCCATTTGTTTGAGGATGAAATGTAGTACTGAAGTTCAGTTTCATACCTACAGTCGACTGTAGGCTCTTACAAAACCTCGAGTAAATCTAGGATCCCTGTTCAATGCTATAGACACTGGAACCCCATATAGTCTCATTATCTCATTAACATACCTTCTTGCTAACTAGTCTAGTGAACTACTCTCCCTCTTGGTATGAAATGGACTGATTTAATCAATCAGTCCACTACAACCCATATAGCATCAATTTGTCTTGGAGTCTTAGGCAATCCTGTAATGAAATCCATTATGATTCATTCTTATTTCCACTTCAAAATAGGTAATGAATGAAGCTTTTCAACTGGAGCCTAATGTTTGGCCTTAACCTGCTGGCAAGTTAGACACTTAGCTACATAATCTGCTACTTGTTTCTCCATCCCTAGCTACCAAAAATGCTGCTTTAGCATATTATACATCTTGGTAATACTATAATGCATAGCATAAGCTGCTGCATGGGCCTCTTCTAGAATTTCCTTTCTCAGTTCATCTACATTAGGCACACATAATCTCTGCTTTAACCATCATGTTTCATTTCTCAATTTAAATTTAGAATCTGGATTCATCCTAATCTTCTGAATCAACTTTACCATTTCAGATCTTTACTCTAAGCCCTTCTAATTCTATCATGCAACATCAGTCTCAACTTTAGCATAGCAATCATGTAACCCCCCATTACCCTAGAGTACGTACCGGAACGCCCGTAGGTCATTCCGATACATATCCCAAGATAACGGAGCGCTACGTGAAAATACTATCGAACTCCACATGGCATCACATACATTTAAAATATAA
>JANIIA010064436.1:0-10743 GCA_027478495.1 Erythroxylum alaternifolium
CCATTATCTTAGGTTATGTGTCGGAATGACCTACGGGCGTCCCGATGCGTATCCCAGGGTGATGGGGTGTTACAACTCCTATACCAATTCCTCCATATAGGATGACATATGTGGAATTGAAGAAATTGAAGGCTCAGTTGCAGGAGTTTTTGGAAAAGGGTTTCATCAGACCCAGTGTATCACTATAAGGAGCTCTAGTCTTATTTAAGAAGAAGAAAGATGGAACTTTGAGACTGTGTATCGATTATAGGTAATTGAATCGGGTAATAGTGAAAAATAAGTACCTGTTACCTAGAATTAATGATTTTCTTGATTAGTTATAAGGAGCTTAGCTGTTCACTAAGTTGCACTTGAGATTTGGGTACTATCAGTTAAAGATAGCAGAGGCTGATGAATCGAAAAGTGCTTTTACAAGTAGGTATGTGCATTTTGACTTCTTAGTAATGCCGTTTGGGTTAACTAATACCCCAGCTGTATTCATGTCATTAATGAACAAGGTGTTTCAACCCTACCTAGATCATTTTGTGATAGCATTTATCCATGACATTTTGATGTATTCGAAGAGTAGAGAAGAGCATGTTGAGCACTTGAGAATAATTTTACAAATCATAAAAAAAACAATTGTCTGCCAAATTCAGTAGGTATGAATTTTGGCTGGATCAAGTAGTATTTTTAGGTCATATAGTAACTGGACAAAGCATAAAAGTGGATCTAAAGAAGATAGAGGCAACAATGAAGTGGGAAACTCTGAAGATTGTGTTTGAGATATGGAGTTTCCTAGGATTAGCTAAATATTACCAGAGATTTGTAAGGATTTTTCATTGACTTCAACCCCTTTGACTAAACTTCTGAGGAAGAATGTGCCCTTTAGATGGAATGATGAATGTCAGAAAATTTTTAAGGAGTTGAAGCATCAGTTAACTACTGCACCAATGTTGACTATTCCATCTGGATTTGGAAGTTATATGGTGTATAGTGATGCTTCATATCAAAGATTGGGAAGTTTACTGATGCAGTATGGCAAAGTAATAGCCTATGCATCGAAACAATTAAGGTTTAGAGCTTACTACAGTGGTTTTTGCTCTAAAGATATAGAGACACTATCTGTATGGAGAGACATTCTAGATATATACTGATCATAAGAGTTTAAGGTATTTGTTGAGTTAAAAAGATTTGAAAATGAGTCAGAGGAGATGGATAGAGTTACTGAAAGATTATGACTACACGATTAAGTATCATCGGGGAAAAGCTAATGTGGTAGCTAATGCTTTGAGTAGAAAATCAAATAATAGTGTAGCTCATATTCAGATATTGAGATTACTAAGCTTAGTTCAATTGAGAGCACTGAATTTTGAATTGAATCTAGAGCAGAATGAGGCATTGATAGCCACACTGAGGTTAAGACCATTGTTGCATAACAGAATCAGAAAAGTTCAGAGTAAATATCCTAAAACGGTGAAGCTTATTGAAAAGTTAAAAGTGAATCCGGATTCTGAATTTGAATTGAGAGAGGAGACACTATGATTGAAGCAGAGGTTAGGTGCGCCTAATGTGGATGAATTAGGAAAGGAAATTCTAGAGGAAGCTCATATAGCTTCTTATGCTATGCACCCTAGTACCACCAAGATGTATATCACACTGAAACAACGTTTCTGGTGGCTAGGGATGAAGAAGCAAGCAGCGGAATATGTTACTAAGTGTTTAACTTGCCAGCAGATTAAGGCCGAGTATCAGGCTCAGGTTAGGAAGCTACATTCGTTACTTATTCCGGAGTAGAAATATGAATAAATTACGTGGACTTCATTATGGGATTGCCAAAAACTCTGAGGCAAAATGATGTAATATGGGGTAGACTGATTGACAAATTCGACCCATTTCTTACCAGTGAGAGAGAATAACTCACTAGATCAATTATCTCGGAGGTATGTTAACAAAGTAGAGAGGTTGCATGGGGTTCTGGTGTCCATTGTATTGAATAGGATCTCAGATTTACTTCAAGATTCTGGAAAAGCTTACCGATAGCTATAGGAACGAAGTTGAACTTCAATATCACATTTCATCCTTAAACAGATGGACAAAGTGAGAGCACAATTAAGACTGTTAAAGATATGCTTAGGGCATATGTATTAGAGTTTCAAAGAGCATAGAATTAGTATATAGCTTTGATTGAATTTGCTTACTGTTAGGGTTATGTAAATATAGTGCTCTAGAAAGCAAATGTATTTATATATAACTTAATTTTCTTCCAGTTACAATATTGTAATAAAAATATTTATTTTTAATAAAATAAAAGAGTTTGGTTTTATTCGTATGAGCATAATATAACTAGTCATAAGGTACCAAGGTTCCTTTGAGAGTAATATACATATATATGGAGATGTATGGGAAACATATATATTATTATAATTTAAAATTAATTGATTCACATTCGAATAATCAAGTTGGTCACTTGATTATGATTTAGACTGTAGTGTTGCGATTTACCTCCGTATAAGTAGAGGAGTTTACTTCAAGGGTATGATGAGTTTCAAATCATCATAGTAGTTAACTATCGATAATGGCACTATTAAATGAATTTGGAATCACGTATGTTTTTAAAGAATACAATAGGTCGTTACTTTAATTTTAAAGCATACACTTTAGCATTCATTTATTACGAACCACAATCTTGATGAGTAGTGAACTCATGCGTGTTTCATTATAATTCTTGATATGATCGGAATGGATTTTTACAGGGTATCAATCTAATGTCCACATACTGGAATTATTAATTGAAACATGTATCGGGAAAATTCACTCAAATAAAGAGTTTATAGTGATATCATCTCTTTTAGATGTTTTACGGAGATTGGTGATTAAACTGACGCCAGTTATTTGATAGACTAGCTACCCATCAAGTTTTAACGTTAAGATTAGATCTTGTGTGTTAATGAAACAACCTAAGTCTGATGTCACCTTAGGGTTACTTCAAAATTTAACCAATGAATGCATATAGTGCAACCTCGGGTTGTTCTCTTTGAGAAGTCGAAAATGAAATCAAATTCCTAAATAACTAAATGAAATGCAACCTAAACTATAGAATGGGGTTTGATTTGATTAACTATCACTAAAATTGCAACAAATTAAAATAAACATAAAGTATTTATTTTTAGTATTTTAAATTTAAAAGGAGTAATATGAAATGATAGCGAGTGAATGAAATGAAAAACATAAATGATTAACAATGATAAAAGTAACGCTCTAATTCAATAGCACAAGCAATCATCGTTTAAACAGATATAAGAGTTAAAAACAATGAACCATGAGTTATAATCAAGCTTTTAATCCAACAACTGAGCCACCTCGAATTGTCACGAAATATTTCCAAAGTCCCAATCTACTAACTGCCACTAGAATAGTAAAATAGAACTAAAGATACTAAAAACCAATACTCAATTATTACTCAATAATTAATAAACATAATTAAAGCCAGCAACCGATATAACGATCCAATAATTCAAACCACCTTAAATAATCACCAAATATTTACTAAAATCTTAATACAAAGCCTTGACCCAAAACAAAGTAATGAAATTAAGTCATATTCAGCACAATATCAATCGCTAAATAATAACCCAGCCACAGAAATCTTCCAATACAAGATATAATCAATACACAACTCCAAATAATTAAATAGTTATCCTAAGACCTAGGAATCATTAAATAATTAAATGTGTAGGAGATTAATGTAGCTTAAACTTCCCTATGAAGACCCAAGCTCCTGCCATTACCACTAAATGAGAGGATTAGGATAAACTAGCCACAGAAAACCATCAAAGACGTTGCCAACAAGGAGCTCCAATAATCAGCCATGGAAGATGAGAAAGATGGTTTGGATTTGCGGGAGATGAGAAAAAAATGGAAACTAGGTCTCCATAGAAACTGCTGCATTAAAAACCCTCTCTTTTCTCTTGTCTGCTCTCTACTTTTTTCTAGAACCCACGCACCCTCCTCTACTTGAAAACAATGCTCATATTAAAAAACTTCTTTCTGTGTTTTCTACTCTCTCTTTAGAACCCATGCACGCTCCTCGATTTTCAAAAACTCATGCACCTCACTTTTATTCGAACAATGCCTCTACTCCAAAACCCTCTTTGCTGCGTGTTTTTTCACTCTCTTTTTCTTTAGTCTGTGCTTCGCCTTTTTTCTTCTTCTCTATTGCATGTTTTTCTCCCTACTCCCTACGTTGTCTGTCCCTCTTACTTCATCCAATGTGCGTGTTTTGCTCCCTGCTCCCAACGTTGTCGTTTCTTTTACTTAGTTAGTAGAATCGTACCATGTTTTGTTCTTCCTCTTTTAGTTACTGTAGATGATAGGATAAATAAACTTAGTTGGCCACCTCACTGTTCATGTCTTGTGATGTCTTCTATGCTACTCTGCTGTTGTCGTTTTGTTCTTTACTAATTGCTACATTTTCTTCATATGTTCTATCGTATTGCTTCATTTCAGTTGACCATGTTGTGTCGTTTTCTTTATATGGTGCTTGTGTTTTGGCTTCTCTTTTCCAGCTCTCTTTAATGCTTTGGACCGCTACTTCTTTATCTTTTGAGTACCCTACAATAAAAATTACAAATAATGTAGGATTAATTGTCCTAAAATCAATTAATCACAGTTAAACCAATATATGATAATTTTTCCCCTATAATTATAAATTAAATGTAAGGCATAATATTTCAAATAATGCAATAAAGACCAATTGTAGTGGCAAAACCATCCAAATGATATGAAAATATCTATAAATAAATGAGTTTGTCAACTCCCCCACACTTAGCCTTTTGCACTCCTGGGCAAATTATCAATAAAGAGAAATTCAATAGTTAAACTCAACGCATGCAAACATAAAACTGACAAGGTAAGAATATGTGATCAACTCAAGCAATCTCTATCCCTAATCAATCAACAGTCATGGAATGCTTTGGTGCAAAGAAACTAACTCAAGAGACATATTAAGATAGAAGGAAGAGAAACATAATAGATCTCTCACAGGGTATAAGTGTGTCACTCATCTCTCCAATAGGAAGTTTTTCACTCAATCCACCTAGATTAGCACCTACCATAATCTTGTAACGATTCTACTATCTCCGCCACTAACATACCATAGATTCATGACCAAGGGGACTTTGTACGGCTTTAATGTTGATGAAAGGCTAATGAATAGATGAAATGGAACTAATGACAAGTGCAATACATGAGTGCTAAGAAACAACTTAAAGTGAGCTAAACTGCAACCATCAAATGAACACCAATGTGCAAATATCAACTTTAAAGAAACAATCTTTAATCTTCAATCATCAAGGGATGCTTTATTTCAAACTTTATTCTTTTTAGCTAAATTATTCCTCTTTCTTCTCTTTTCTCTTTTTCTCTTTTTTTTCATAATTCTTTCTTTGCTTTTTTTATACTTTTTTCTTGCCCCTTTTTGTCTTGTTTTGGAAATATTGGCATACTTAACCCAAGAAGATAAAAATAGCAACATCAATGATGGACATTTAATCATGAAGAACATAATGTAACTCATTAAAAACACTTGTTCAAAAATAATGAAATGAAAGAAAATGAAGGGCTTAAAGGGATAAGCAAAGGTCAATTGAAATGGCTTGTATTTGGGTGAAATTAGAAATGAATGGGCTTATCATGCTTAAAAAGCTAGGTATTAACGCAGCTTTGAAAAAGAATCTAGACAAGTTTTAGAGGCTAACCAAACTAGGTAGAAATCACACAAGATGAGAAATAATAGTAAGGCTCAAAATTCCTGCTATCAAGGATTTCTCTAAGATATTTCCTCCCTAAAATCAAGCTATAAAACAAGGTTAATAACACTGCACCAAAGGCACTCCACTATGTTAATCAACTAAAAATAAAAATTACTCAAATCAAAATGCATTCAAACCTTGACATGTCAATGTTCACATGCATAAGCAACAAAGATTTGAAAACAAAGCCTAAAGATTGCAAAAGTTAAGTTAGAAGGTGGAATCACAGTAGCAAGTCATTCTCAAGAGATAAACCCAATCAATTTAGCTCAAAAGGTGCAAAATTTTTAAAATTTTCAGATTATTTCAACTCAATCAAACAAATAGTGAATAATGCAAAGTCAATAAAATGGCAATCCAAACAGTGGAAAAACCATTAGCAAAAGCAATCCCTCCCCTATACTTAGTCACAACATTGTCCTCAATATAAGAAAAACAAGTGTAGGCGAAAAGGCAAGAGCAAGGGGAAATTAAACGAACAATTACTAAATGAAATAAACAACTACAATTACTTCCTACTGGAGAGGTTCCCTCCCCCACACTTTCTCCGAATTATCTCAACAGACAGATATCACCATCAATACAATAGAAAGTAAAGGAGAAGGGTGGAAGGGAATAACTGTATGATTAGGGGGGTCTCTGATCCTCATAGTAGTGCTTAAGCATATGATCATTGGCTTGTGAAACATGACTAGTTGCTTCATCCACAAGCTTTACCGTATCAAATGAATGCACCTTGGTAATTTTGAAAGGGCCCTCCCACTTGGTGATGAACTTCTCGGGCATCAACTTTAACTGGGCCTTGAACTTTAGAATCTTGTCACCTTCATGGAACTCCGTCATCAAAATCTGTTTGTCATGAATCATTTTTAGCTTGTCTTTCTAGATTCTGGCGTTATCATAGGACTCAAGTCTCATCTCTTCAAGATCTTGGAGTTACATTGTTCGGTTTTCAAGTGAAGATTTAAGGTTTGCATCACATGCCTTGATTGCCTAGTAAGATTTGTGCTCGATCTCCATAGGTAGATGGCAAGACTTGCCATAGAGCAACTGAAAAGGAGACATGCCTATAGGGGTCTTGTAGACAGTCCTGTAAGCCCATAACGCCTCCTCATGCCTTTCACTCCAGTCTTTATGGGATGGTTTCATAATCTTTTCTAGTATTTTCTTCAATTCCTAATTGGAGACTTCAGCCAACCTATTTGTTTGAGGGTGGTAAGGAGTGATCAACTTATGATTAACTCCATATTTAGCAAGTAGAGACTTGATGGTCTTATTGCAAAAATGTGTTCCTTGGTCACTGATGATTGCTCTTGGAATGTCCTACCTATAAAAGATATGAGAACGTAAAAACTTGGCAACAATAGAAGCATCATCTTTCCTAGTTGGAATTGCCTCTACCCACTTAGACATATAATCTACTACAAGTAATATATATGAAAACCCAAATGATGGAGGAAAGGGACCCATAAAATCCATACCCCAGACATCAAAATTTTCACAAAAATTCATAGGTCTTAAAAGCATTTCATGCTTTCTATCTAGACTCCCAAACCTCTGGCACTTATCACAAGACTTGCAAAAAGCATAAGCATCTTTGAATAAGGTAGGCTAGTAAAACCCACACTCTAAAACCTTCTTAGTAGTCCTATTACCACTAAAATGCCCTCCACAAGATAAAGAATGTGCAAAGGTAAAGATAGAGTGGATCTCATTGTTAGGAACACATCGTCTGATGATTTGGTCACTGTATTGCTTCCAAAGAGTTAGAGCATCCCAGATATAGTATCTTGCCTCCTTGTTTAGCTTATCAACCTAAAACTTAGATATAGAAGGAGGGACAAGATCAACGACAATATAATTAACAATATTAGAGTACCAAGGCTCCTGAACTGCCAAGGTAAAAAGTGCAAAATCAGGAAAGGAATCGACAATAAGATAAGAAAAGTCAACTCCCTTAGTGTCTTCAAGTAATCGACTAAGGTGGTGAGCTACATGATTCTCTACTCTAGCTCTGTCTTTGATTTCAATATCAAACTCCTGCACTAACAAAGCCCATCTCAGCAATCTTGGTTTAGACTGGGGCTTCTTGAACAAGCACCACACCACTGCATGATCTATAAAAACAACCACTCAAGAGCTTATTAGATACCGTCTAAAATTATCTAAAGTAAAGATTATAGCAAAAAGTTTCTTCTCGGTAGTGGTATAATTCACTTGAGCAGTGTCAAGTGTCTTGGAGGTATAAGCTATCACTGTAGATCGCTTTTCCTCCCTCTGACCAAGCATAGCACCAACTGCAAAGTTAGAAGAATCATAAGACAGTTTAAAGGGCAAATCCCAATTAGGTGCAGTCAAAATAGGAGGTGAAACAAGAAAAGATTTCAAAGTGTCAAAGGCATGTGTAAATCAATATCTTTTTTAAACGATGTAGAAAGGGGTAGAGAAATTGTACTAAAATTTTTTACAAAGTGTCGATAAAACCTCACATGCCCCAAGAAAGACCTCAATTCTTTAAGACAAGTAGGATAAGGAAGTGAAGAAATGATTTCAATCTTGGCTCTATCAACCCCAATCCTCTTTTAGGAGATGCGATGACCTAACACTATTCCATTATTTACCATGAAATGACAATTTTCATAATTCAAAACCAATTTTTTCTCAATACATCTACCAAGAACATGTTCAAGACTAAGTAAGCAATCATCGAAGCTATCACCATAAACGGTGAAGTCATCCATAAAAACCTCCATATTTTGCTCTAGTAAATCACTAAATATTGCCATCATACACCTTTGAAAGGTTCTTGGAACATTACACAACCCAAATGGCATCCTTCGATAAGCATAGGTACCAAAAGGGTATGTAAAAGTATTCTTGTCTTGGTCTGCAGTTATAATCGGCACTTGGAAGTAACTTAAAAAGCCATCCAAGAAACAACAGTGAGATTTACCAAATACTATTTCCAACATTTGATCAATGAAAGGTAGTGGAAAATGATCCTTGCTAGTCGCTTCATTCAACTTCCTATATTCTATACACATTCTCCAAGCATTTTTAACTCTTGTTGGAATAAGTTCATTACTCTTATTTCTCACTATTGTAATACTGCTCTTTTTCGGTACTACTTATATCGGGCTCACATGCTCACTGTCTGATATGACATATATAATCCTAGCACTAAATAACTTAGACACTTCCTTCTTAACCACATTATAAATAAGAGGATTTGACCTCTTTGGTGGTTGCTTAATTGGCCTGGAACCTTCAGCCAAGAGGATCTTGTGTGTGTAAACCAAGGGATTAATCCCTGGTATGTCCCCTAAAGACCAACTTATAGCCCTCCTATACCCTTTCAACACAGAAACTAATCTCTCTTCTTCAGAACTACTCAGAGAACTGGAAATAATAACGGGCAATTTGCAATCATCAACAAGAAAGACATATTTCAAGTTAGGGGGAAGGGGTTTCAATTTTAAATTAGGGGGTTGCACAACAGAAGGAACTAGCTTTAGTATATCAAGTGCATTTAGCATGAGTGGTGCATCTATGTGGCTTAGGGAAGGAGATATAAGCTTAGTGTGGTGTATATGTCCTCCATTTCCCAACTCAGTGCCACCATCAAATGACCTGAAAGTAAATAAGAAGTGAGAGAGGGATTATAAGGGTTAGAGATAAGCTTAGTGTGGTGTATATGTCCTCCACTTCCCGACTCAGTGCCACCGTCAGATGACCTAAAAATAACAGAATTAGGGTTAATCTGATCAATAGAAAAAGAAAGTAAATCAGAAGTGAGAATGGGATCATAAGGGGTTAGAGTAATAGCAGGATCACTGTTATCCCCTTATAACATTCCAGCACCACTTGAAGGAGAAGTTACGTTTGTAGCTTGTATAGTAGCTCCTTTATCATCAGTTTCTGCAAAATCAAGAAATACACCTTTCTTAAGGCTATCAAGTGTAGAATCGACAGTAATATCATAATCAAAATCATACGGAATGGAAAGTTAGCTATCTATCTCCAAACAATAGATGTATGATGTGTCACCCTCACTTGCACAAAAATAAGAAGAATGGGATAAGGATACACAAGTAAGTGCATCATCATGATTCACAACCATGTCATACCGATCAGGCTCATGCACATCAGTCTCATGCAAGTCATCCACATCATTATCATGACATTCAATCAAATTGATACCCAAGTAAGAATAATCTTCATAACCATGGCTTATAGCTTTTGAAAGATTAAATTGCACTTCTTGATCCCCAATTCCCATAGTTATAATGTAACATCCCATTACCTCTAGGAGGTTAGAATAGTAAATATGAGTGATTAATGAGAGCTTAGAAAATACATTTCATGTTCATGCATAATATGACATGCACATACATTTTGAATAGTGAAATTTGCACATGAAAATGACTATACATGCATTCATTGACATTCCGAGTATAATTGTTTCTAAATGTGATTTTTTATTGAGAATTGTAGTTTTTATATGTTGAAAATTAATTTGGAGAGTGTATTTGTGGATTTAGAATTTTTAAAATTTTTGGAGAAATATCTGGAAATTTGTTGAGTACTGTTGGACTAGGAAAATTGCCAAGTGACAAAACTATTAGTAAATGGTAGTAGAAATTACTGTCTAATGGCAATGAAAATTTCGATAAATGACTTTAGGATTTATTCACGAGTGCCAGTGAAAATTGGGAGACAATTAGAATAGAAATTGGATTTAGGTTATAAGAATTGGACAAGTGGTAAGTGAAATATGTCACTTGCCAAATAACGTCTTAAGTCTACTAAGTTTTCAAAGCCCCTTTTGTTGCCTTCCATGTTGCTTTTCATTTAAAAGTCCATTTGGTGTTTTCTTTTTGGCTCTTCCCATCTTCCTCTTCGTGACTCTCTTCTCTCCTCCTTCATCATTTTCGTTTTCTTCAATCTCTAC
>JANIIA010064467.1:0-10740 GCA_027478495.1 Erythroxylum alaternifolium
CTCTCCAATTCAATTTATCACTTACAATTCTTATTTTTCAAAAATCACTTCCTTCACACTTATACCGGGATAATTGTATTGAACGCATTTGCAATAAATTTTATATGCACATAACTCACTATTCACTACTGCATGAGCATGGGATGTGGTAATTTATCACACCTGGACCCGTTTCTTTGGTCCGACCCGTTCTCTGGAAACGGGATGTTACAAATTCAATCATCTGATACATGTAGGGATGTAAATGCAAATGCACATATGTTTCCATTCTCATTTTTTTGTTTTGTTATGACCAAGTGCCTATCAACCTAATTTAATGTCCCGTATATGTTGTGGATACCGAGATCATATATGGCCAGTATTTGTTGTGGATATCAAGTCCATGTTATATGAGCCTGAGGATCTTTTCATCATTCTGAGTTTAAAACACTTTTCTTATATCGGTCACTCTAGTCACAACTCCTTTATCTGATCATGCATTTTGATGTGGTGAGATGCATCATTTCATATGTCATGCTTTCATTTCAGTATACTCAAGTTCCTCGGATTTAAGTCTGGCATTTATCAACCAATTGTGCACACATTTCAGATTAAATATACAATTTATACCGAAGTATATATAAATGAGTTTACACATCTAAGTTAACTCACAGTTTTCACATCTAAGATAACTCATAGTACGCTCCAGAAAAGTTGTTTCCTTGATATTTTGGTAATATCTTTATGTTGATGATCACTATGTGCGTCTATCGTCATGCAATACACACATAGTTCACAAATCACTAATTTGTTTAATCATGTGAATATACACTAATGCACATGTATAAGTGTCATGTTTTAGTGCATGCTCAATTAACTTTCCGGGTATGTATTCTTATACAAATATCTTGATCATTCAAACATTATAGCTTGTGTACAACTAGTTTGTAATCAGGTTTATACCTTAAGTAAGCTTGATTTATTCCAACTTCATCAATCATACATTCACCAAACTTTTCTATCAATATATATTCATACAATTACCCAATTCTCATTCGTAATTACCTCATGTTCTTCAATGCTCATTCATTGATGCCTAAAACATATTATTCATATCCTTAAGATTATGCCTGCATTCATATGAACACCTTTATTCCTTTGACAACTAATAATGTCCAGATTTGGATACATAGATATCAAAACAGTCCATTCTTTAAGTTATGACATCAATTAACAACCTAAACTTATCAAGGTCTTAACCAATTAATCAAGCAAAAATCTAGGTTCATTCCAAGCCTTAATCAAGTCCAAATACACCAATTTAGAGTGACTTTTCCTCAGCTGGTTCAACATGTACACAAAGTTGAAATTACCATTCTAGAACTAGGAACATGATTGTAGGGGACCTTGCTAAGATCGAGCACTGAGGGCCACGATTGTGTATTATTTTTCTTCCTCAATTTTCCACAAATTTCACATGCTTAGAGACATCATTACCACTTGAATTTTTTCCAGAATTTATGTCTTATAAAGCCACTTCATTTCATACTAGTCTAGCTTTCATATTGGCTACATTAAATCTCATAAAAATCTACTCATTTGTTTCATTAATATTCACTTCATAACATCATACATGTAGTCCTAACTTTTCCATATTTGAAAACACCTTAATAGTACCTAGCTTTAACATGAATTCCTCATCAATTATACCTCAAATCCTAACTTAAATCATCAATATAACAACCTATAAACTACTATTTTCATGCATCCGAAAACAAAACAGAAAAGTAATCAATTCGTCCATCATTTTCCATCACAACTTTAACAACAACACTACATTCAATCCATCCTAAATCAGTCGTCATAAAATTCTACTATCACATGCCACAATAGATTAGTACTTCATTTACTTGTTCAGCTCAAATGCCACCTCAGTGTATCAAACCTGATTTGCCTCACATGTATGCAAGATCATCTCAAGAACAAGGTAGGAGTAGGATGGTTTCAGTAAAGACAAGAAGATAACAGCAAGTATAACAATGTTATGCTTCTATAACTATCTTTGTGAAGGATTTTTGTATGGATTTTGGTGTGGCAATCAAACAGAATTTAGGCAGAAATAGAGATGTGAGGGAGAAGTAAGTTTCGGAAGTGAAAGGAAGAAGAAGGAGAGAGTCTCAGCAGAAAACAACAAGTGCAGAGACTTTGCCATGTGTGTGTCATGCGGTGTGAGTGGAGGATAGGTTTAAGGATAGTTGTCAAATGTCTAGGCCAGCTATATATGCTCTCTTTAGGCTGCCAAATGTCACTTGGTTCTTAAGTCATTTGTTACCTAATTCTACTACTATATGTCACTCAATTTATAGACTTAGTCATCCTAAATTTTCACATGTCAACTTGTCTTATTACTTGAAATTTTTCCTAGTCTAAATATACATATGAATTCATTAATCTCATAATTGTGAAAAATAACTCGAAATTACTAATTGTAATCCATCAATTCTTTTCATTGGTAAATCAAAATACAAGACATTAGAAATGCACAATCATGTCACAATTATTTAGAAACTTTCATACCCCGAAACATGTCAATTGAGTGCAATTTTTCTAAATCAAATTTCATGTTTGTATGCTCATATTATACATGTGAATGAAATCATAAAATCATATCCTAAATGCACCAAATTCATTCTAATATAATGTAATTCAGTAATCTAACACTTTAATCCCTCAGTAGGCTTGAATACTGGCTATTACAATTATTCCTCCTTAAGAAATTTCCTCCTCCAAATAGATGAGAGTACTATTTTCTCATGTTCTCCTTAGTCTCCCACGTAGCTTCCTCTCTCGAATGATATTTCCAAAGGAATTTAACCAAAGGAATTGCTCGTTTTCTTAATTGCTTAGTCTAGTATCTAACTATTTTAACCGGTTCTTTAACATAACTCAAACTAGTTACAATCTTAACCTCCTGTGCCAGTAATATATGTGTTGGATCATACCGATATCTCTTGAACATATTAACATGAACTACAATATGAATCTGAGACATTTCTGCTAGTAATGCTAATTTTTAAGCTAATGGTCTAACTCTCTGAGTAATCTCATAAGGACCGATATATCTAGAGCTTAACTTTCCCTTTTTACCGAACCTTAGCACTCCTCGCCAGGGCGACACTCTCAAAAACACCTTGTCTCCTACTTTGTACTTCATATCCCTCCAGTGCTAATCTGCATAACTCGTTTGCCTGTCTTGAGCCGCCTTAATCCTACTATGGATCAATTTTACCTTATCAACGTTATCTTTAATCGACTCTGGGCCTTCAAGAATCCTTAGGTCTATAAAGGTGCTCTACGCCTTATATGGAGCCATACCAATACTACTATAATAATGATTATTGTATGCAAATTCAATAAAAGCTACATATTCATCTCATGCTCCTTGAAACTCTAAAATACAAGGGCTAAGTATATCCTTAACAGTCTGAATAGTCCTCTCACTCTGTCTGTCAGTTTGAGGATGAAACATTGCACTAAAATTTAACTTTGTACCCAATGTTGTCTATAGGCTGCCCCAAAATCTAGAAGTAAATCTAGGATCTCGATCTGATATAATAGACACTGGGACCCTATTTAACCTCACTATCTCATTTACATATCTCTGGGCTAACTGATTTGGGGTGTTATTCTCTCTAATAGGGAAGAAATGAGCTGTTTTGTTAATCTACCAATAATGAGCCATATGCCATCATGTTGTCTTGGAGTTCTCGGCAAACCTACAATAAAATACATTGTAATCCTTTCCCATTTCCACTTTGGAATAGGTAATGAGTGTAATTTCCCAACTGGTGCTTGATGCTCTGCCTTAACTTGTTGACATGTCAAACACCTAGCAACATACTTAGCCACTTGCGTCTTTATCCCTGGCCACCAAAAATGTTGTTTCAGAGTATTGTCCATCTTGGTACTACTAGGATGCGTATGTGTGCTTCTTCCAAATTTCCTTCCTCAAACCATCAACATCTGGTACACATAATCTCTTATTCAACCACATTGTATTATTTCTCAACTCAAACTCAGAACTTGGATTTTGTTTTAAATTCTCTACAATCTTTGCTACTTCTGGGTCTTTGCTTTAAGTTATTCTGATCCTTTCATGTAATACCGGTCTAAGCTTCAACATAGCTAACAATGCTTCATTCTGTCCCAAACTTAGCTCAACATTTAGGGCTCTTGGTTGAACTAGATTTGGTAACCTCGATGCTTAAATTTGTGTTACACTGCTATTAGATTTCCTGCTTAATGCATTAGCTACAACATTAGCCTTACCTGGATGGTAATCTATCATGCAATCATAATCCTGAAGTAACTCAATACACCTCCTTTGCCTCATATTAAGTTCCTTTTGTCTCAACAGATATCTCAAACTTCGATGATCCTTAAAAATCTAAAACGTTTTGCTATATAAATAATATCTCCAAATTTTCAAAGCAAACACTACTACAGCAAGCTCTAAATCATAAACTGGACAATTGAACTCATGAACCCTTAATTGTCTCGAAGCATAAGTAATCTCTTTACCATACTGCATCAAAACATACCCCAACCCCTAGTGTGAAGCATCAATATATACAACATATCCTCCAGATCCAGACGGAATAGCCAATACCGGTGTAGTAGTTAATCAATATTTTAACTCATCAAAGCTCCTTTGACATTCATCAGTCCATCGAAAAGATGCGTTCTTCCTCAGAAGCTTTATCAAAGGGGCTAAGATCAATAAGAACCCCTCAACAAACCTCCTGTAATAACCTGCTAGCCCAAGAAAACTTCAAATATCTGACACATTTCTAGGTGCTTCCATTTCATCACTGCTTCTACTTTCTTTGAGTCTACCTGTATGCCCTATCCAAACACTACATAAGCTAAGAACACCATCTAATCAAGCCATAATTCATACTTACTGAACTTGGCATATAATTGCTTCTCTCTCATTATCTGTAAAATTAACCTTAAATGCTCATAATGTTCCTCTCTACTCCTTAAATATACCAAGATATTGTTTATGAATACAATAAAAAAATAATCTAAATAAGATCGAAATACTTTATTCATCAATGCTATAAAGGTAGTCGGAGCATTCATCATTCCAAAATGTGATTTCTTATAATGTCTATTCAACTCGGGTATCAGTCACATAAGCTAAATAGGCCTCACTTCCACTTTGAATCAGCCTAAAAGCGCTCATTGATGAAATCAATCTGACCGGCATTACTTGACTAACACCTCAAAATATCACCCTTGTTTGAGTAGGAGATTCAAGAATAACTTCCTTAAAGTAACAATTCATCACAGCCCTATGAACAGTAAATTAGTCCATTCCTAAAATAAGGTCTATCTCTTTCAATTGTAGTCCTATCAAATTGGCTTTCAACTCAGCCTGGTCAAACCGAATAATACACCCTTTATATACTTCTCCAATCACTGTAGTACTAACTACTTGAGTTCCCACCTCTAAGCTAAATTTAAACATCTCTCTCTCACAATGTAATTTAGATGCCAAATGTGAGGTAATAAATGAATGTGTAGATCTGAGATCTAACAATGCAAATACCTCAAAATTAAAGACATGTAAGACACCTGTAACAAAATTTGGAAAATTATGTGCCTCCTGTCTCGTAACAGTAAAGATCCTGGCCTGGGACTGCGTTGGTTACTCTGTAACTTAGTCTTAACACTAGGAACTACTGAATTAGCTTTACCCCTACCTCTGGCTCCCTGTCATGCTCCACTGTCTCTGCTCTATTGGACAGTCATCTCCGTCACTGATCCTCCTCTCACTCTAGACTGTGCTCCTAAAGTTACTGGATAGTCTCTAATCTGATGCTCTAAGGAGCCATAATGCAAACAAGCTCCCGATACCTTCCAACATACTCCACCATGTCCTTTTCCACAGTATTCACAACTGGGAATTTGTTGTGTTTGTCCACCATAAGCCTATCCTCCAGATGCCTGAACTCTACCACTATCAGAATGAACAAAATCACCTTTAGGTCTAAACCCTGACTGCCTCGATCTCGACTGTGATCGCGATGATCTATTTTGTCGTTTACTATATTTCCTACCAGAGTTAGCTTGAAACTCACTATGCCTCTTAATCCTAAACTCCTGTCTATACTCTCCTTGTTCATCCTTCAGTAATTGTTAAATCTAAATCGAAGCAGCTCACAACTCAGTAAAAATATTCAAATTTGTAATAGCCAACTTTGTCCTAACCTCCATATTTAAACCAACCTCAAACTGCCTACATTTATCCTCCTTAGTCAGGATCAGAGCAGTAGCATACCTAAATAGTTCATTGAACCGTACCTCAAACTCAACTATAGTGAGATTTCCTTGTTTCAAATCAAGAAAATCTTTCATCTTCCTATCCAAATAGATCTTTAGCATGTAATTATCCTTAAAGACCTTTAGAAAGTCCTCCCATGTTAGTATGCAAGATCAGGTGGAACTACCTGGAACTGTCTTCCACCTTTGCTAAGCTAGACCTTGAAGTAAAGAGATTACGTAATCGAACCTCTCATCAAGTTCACAATCCATTTGGTCAAATACTCTATCTGTTCTTTCCAACCAACCCTCTGCCTCGACAGGGTCTGTACTTCCATAAAAGTCTACAACTCCCTGCTTCCTAAGTTTATCGTACCTACTTTCCCTCCCCTCAGGAACTCTCTGAGGCATTTGTTTAGACTGGGATATAGGGGACTCTCTATTGGATCCTACTAACTCAAGATCAGTGGATTCTATAACACAATCTCCTATAGCAGATGACCTATAACAAACAATAATAATCATCACTATAGGGGTGTCTTTCTATATGCCTTGTTGAAATGCTTATATATGTCCCTAAGGATGCCAAACCATGCTCGGATACCAAAACTGTATCAAAACACTCCTATAGAGCATAAGCCCAAACATACCAGAGGATATTCGAGAACATAATCTATAAAAATGGTATATTAAGACAACCAAACCAATTCATTAAAGGCATCAAACATATCATAAGCATTCTAAAAACTCATTTCTTCCCATTTCATTCACAAACATAAAATTCGTATGTCATTACAATTCAGATCCCATATATACATTACACAAAATTTGTATGAGTTCAAATCTCAGTATAAAAAATAGAGCATGAAATGGGATGTTATTGATCAGGGTGTTACTCAATGAAAAAGTTTTAATATTTTTAACTTTGATATTTCTGCTAGCGCATGAGTCGTTGACGTAGTACCTAAGGTGTCGATCCCACAAGGAGGGTTAATCTAATCGTAAAATCTAAGGCTTGACTAAATTTCACAATAAATCAAAATAAACAACTAATTGCAGAAATTAACCAGTCAACAATCAATATCAAAAATTGAACTCATAATATATAAACAAAATAGTGATTTTGCATAACCAAATATAGAATCAACCTAGAAACTAACAATTGAGAGAAAGGAGGTTTTAATCTAAAATTAATGAAAATCTAATCAATTATCAAATTATCAGGTCTAAACGGTCCTAGAGTGGATTACTCTCTCTTGAGTTATAATCTTTAACTCTAATTTATAATCCCTAATTTAAATTATGGAATTGTAATCTCTTGATTTCCAATTTACCTAAAACCTAAATTTGTTTCGAATTTGTCTAATAACCTACCAGAGACCTATGCTCGATTTCTCGTTACAAGATTTTACAAGTTTGATTCAATTCTTATCTATCAAACTACCTGACTCTCGTTATCCCAATTTGATGATATTCACTCGGTTCACCCTCTCAGTTTATTACCAAATTATTAAGCACATATATTAAATCACAAATAATTCAACTAAAACACAATAAATCAAATTTCATTAACTTCAAGAATCAAAATCCCGAAGGTGAGTTTAGACAAAGTCAACATTCAACAACAAATATTCTCAACCATTATCCCTATTCTATACATCAATAAAATTGGAATAAAAATAGAAAATATTGTCAGAACGGACTCGTGGAGGCAGTGACTGCCAAAAACTACCTGTTCTGGGAAGTACTTCGTGGCAAGCTTCTTCTACGTGTCTCTCTTCCTTTGTCTCCTTCCTCAAATCTCTCGATATGCTCTATAGGGTTTTGGAATTTGGTGGCTTATCAAGGCTCTTCCAAGACTGCTTCCTCTTTTCTTTAATGTTCTATTTATATCTTGGAAGCCCTAGGGTTGATTCGAGGTTGAAACGGTCTAAAAAGTCCCACAAAATTTCACATTTTTAACTATTTTCATATCTGCTTGACGCAGGCCACAATCATGACCCTGTCTACCACGATCGTGGCTAGCACCTAACCCTCTCTGTCATGATATTGGCCTAGTTTAGAGCTCTTCGTCATGATCGTGGCCCAAAGTGCACGATCGTGACCTGGGTCCTATTGGCTCATCTTTTTCTATCATGATCGTAAAAACTCATACTAACCCATAAAAACATTTAAACACATAAACTAACACAATTAAAACATAAATACACACTAAACACTCAAATTAACACTAAATACCTAACAAATTGAACCCTAAAAAATAATTCAAATCACAACTATAACTATTACACAAGACATCTATCTAGACTCCTCAGATTCAGCTGATCAGACCTTTGAGCCATTCCCATCCCCAAAATGCAACTACTAGACTTCTACTATAACACCGTAGTAGTTAAAACTCCTCTAAACCTAAAAAATAAAGTTACAATTTTGATGAGTTTGCGAACTCAGAGACTAAACCATCATTGATGTATTCACTCAAATCAGATAACAAAAACAAGTATATCATATCATCCAATATTGAATACCACATCACATTTCATCATACTTCAACAAGTACATCACGTAAGCTAACATTGCATATCACAACACATCCTCCATTTATTTCAACTATATTTCACTATTTCAAAACAATTTAATAACTCATTTCAATTCAATCATATGATACATGTAGGATGTAAATGCAAATGCACGTATGTTTCCATTCTCTTTTTTTTTGACCAAGTGCTTATCAACCCAATTTACTATCCCATATCCGTTATGGATACCAAAATCATATCTGGCCCGTATCTGTTGTGTATACTGAGTCCATGCTATCTGAGCTTGAGGTTCTTTTCATCATTCTGAGCTCAAAGTTCTTTTCTGACATCGATCACCTAGTCATAAATCCTTTATCTGATCATGCATTTTGATGTGGTGAGATACATCATTTTATATGCCATGCGTTCATTTCAGTATACTCATGCCATATATCAAGTTCCTTGGATCTAATTATGGCATTTATCAATCAATTGTACACACATTTTAGATTAAAATAAAATTTATACCAAAGCACATATAAATGATTTTACACATCTAAGTTAACTCGCAGTTTACATATCTAAATTAACTCACAGTACGCTCCAGAAAAGTTATTGCCTCGATGTTCCAACAATATCTGGATGTTGACAATCACCTTGCACGTCTATCGTCATGCAATACACACATAGTTCAAAAATCGCTAATTTGTTTAATCATATGAATAACATGTATAAATGTCATGTTTCAATGCATGCTTAATTGACTTTCTGGATATGTATTCTTATACAAATATCTCGACCATTCAAACATTATAGCTTGTATACAACTAGTTTGCAATCAGGTTTATTCCTTAAGTAAGCTTGATTTATTCCAACTTCATCAATCATACATTCACCAAACTTTTCTAACAATATATATCCATACAATTACCCAATTCTCATTCACAATTACCTCATGTTCTTCAATGCTCATTTATTCATGCCTAAAACACATTATTCATATCCTTAAGATCATGTTTGCATTCATAAAAACACCTTTATTCCTTTGACAACTCATAATGTCCAGATTTGGATACATAGATATCAAAACAGTCCATTCTTTAAGTTATGACATCAATTAATAACCTAAACTTGTCAATCTCTTAACCAATTAATCAAGTAACAATCTAGGTTCATTCCAAGCCCTAATCACCAATTTAGAGTGGCTTTTCCTTAACTAGTTCAACATGTACTCAAAACAAAAATTATCTTTTCAGAACTAGGCCCACGATCATAGAGGACCTTGCCACTATCATGACAGAAGGCAAGCAAACAGGGTATGATCATGCTCTGAGGTCTACGATATGCACAGTCTTTCTTCCTCAATTCTCCATGAATTTCAAATTACTTAGAAACATCATTAACATTTAAAATTTTCCAAAATACACATCCTGTAAAGCCACTTCATTTCATGCTATTCTAGCTTCCATATTAGTTACATTAAATCTCACAAAAATCTACTCAATTGTTTCATTACCATTCACTTTATACCATCATACATGTAGTCCTAACTTTTCCAAATTTAAAAACATCTTAAGAACACCTATCTTTAGCATGAATTCCTCATCAATTATGCCTCAAATCCTAAATTAGATCATGCATATAATAGCCTATAATCTACAGTTTTTGTACACCAAGAAATAAGAAGAAAAACATCCAAGTTCATCCAACATATTCCAATATGTTCATCATCAACATCATATACATTTCATTCCAATTCAATCATCATTTTCATTTTATTAAACATGCCATAAATGTTGGCCTTTGAAATTTTTCGCTAAATTAAGCATAATAGTTTGTGGAATAAGCATGAGATTTGAATTTTTGCCTTAGAATAATTTTTGGGATCATGATAGAATCATTTTTGGAGATTAAT
>JANIIA010064487.1:0-10737 GCA_027478495.1 Erythroxylum alaternifolium
AGATTATCGTCCGATCTCGTGCTGCAATACGGTGTATAAGGTTATTGCCTCTCTTTTGGCTGAGCGTTTAAAGGGAGTTTTGGCTGAAGTAGTTAGTAGTGCTTAAGGAGTGTTTCTTCCTTCTCGAAGTATTGGCGACAATATTCTATTATTGCAAGAGCTACTGGGGGAATATCATTCAAGTAAGAAGGTAAAAAGTTGCGCCTTGAAGATAGATTTGTATAAAGCATATGACACGATTGGGTGGGGATACCTGAGAGACTGCTTGTAGGGGATAGGTTTGCCTGCACAATTCTGCCATTGGATTTTGCAATGTGTATAAACTCTCTCGTTGAGTGTCCTTATTAATGGGATTCCTACAAAGCCCTTTCGGATTCGAAGAGGGATTAGGCAAGGGGATCCTCTGTCTCCGTACTTATTCATGCTAGCGATGGAGGGTTTTTCAAGGCTTTTGAATAAAATGGTGCAATGCAATGGGTTATTTCAGTACCATTATCTTAGTTGGGAAATGAATTTGACTCACCTTCTGTACGCGGATGATTTGATTTTATTGTGCAAAGCAGATCAGCATGTGCTACAGATGATGAATAATTTGCTAGACACCTTTTCCAGATGGTCGGGCATGTAAATGAACCGACAGAAGAGCAGTATATATATATCAGCCGATGTTCATAATCGAGAGCAGTTTAGCAGACTGGTGGGGTTGCCCTTTCAAACTTTACCGTTCCTGTACCTGGGAGTGCCAATAACGTCCAGCAAGCCAAGGTATTCGGCATTTCTCCCTTTGCTGGAAAATTGAAAAAGCATATTAATGCATGGCAGAATCGATTTCTTTCCTTCACTGCGAGGGTTACTTTAATTATTTCTGTGCTGAATAGTATACATATGCATTAGGCTGTTCATATAATTCTTCCGAAAAGAGTTATAAGGGAAATGGAGAGGATATTGAAGGCCTTCTTATGGACAGGCAAACATGATAATTGTAAGGGAGCTAAAGTCAAGTGGAACGATATTGTAAAGCCCAAGAAGCAAGGGGGTTTGGGCATTATATCGATACCTCAGATGCAGCGGGTTTTGCTTATGAAACGAATTTGGCGATTATTCGTTGACAGAGAAGCGATGTGGGTTAAATGGGTACAGGTATATCAACTCAATCGGCACAGTTTTTGGCAACTTCAAATGAAATCTGAACATTCTTGGATATTTAAAGGTTTGTCGAAAGTCAGAGATTTTATGTACCCTATTATGAAGTGTAGAATCGGTGATGGAGAGGAAGTGAATTTTTGGTTTGATAATTGGCATGAATCCGGTCCTCTGTGGTTGAGACAAGACTTGGCTGGTTTTAGAAACAGAATTTACAAGGTGGAATCATTGGCAAGGGTGATTCGGACGAGGGAGAGATGGATTAGATGCAGATATGGCCATGTGCTTAAGTCGATTTTGAATGGGGTACGGTTGGGTAATGCTTAGGATAGGTGGATTTGGATACCAAACCATAATGGGACTTTTACATCAAAGTCAGCACACGCAATTAGCAGAGGTAGGTCGGAAGAGGTTTCATGGGCGGAGTTAGTGTGGCAGCAAATACTTTATCCTAAAGTGGCGTTTTTGGTGTGGTTGTCTATTCAAAATCGGTTGAGAATAAAAGACAGATGGTTTGGTAGTTTTGATCCTATTTGTGTTTTGTGCAAATTAGTTAATAAGAGTAGAAATCATCTGTTTTTTAATGTGAATACACCAAATCAGTGTGAATAGAATTATGCATTTGTTAGGTATAATCCCTTCCTCATACCAGTGAAGTGAGGTGGTAGTAGAGGTTATGCAGGAAACTAGTATAGGAAGAATAGATGGTCTTATTTTCAGGACTTCATTTCATATGGTGATCTATAACGTTTGGAGGGAGAGGAATCGACGATTATATAAGCATGAAGAGTGACACAAGTATGAGCTAGTGGATTGCATTGTTAACTTGATTAGGGAGGTTCTTATGGCACATGGGAAGCATGAAGAAATAAGTCTAGCAATGAGAGGATGCTGGAACCTTTAGCTGTTGTGAGCTTGCCGGCTGAGATGTTAGTGGATGTAATTATTTTCGTTTACCAGTTGTGGGATTGTACATTATAGCTTTGGTTTTCTTTTGGTAATATAATTTCTTAAAATTCCAAAAAAATCCTTTAATGGGTCAAAGGCCCAAAAATCAACCCAAAAAATCATGTTTTTGGGCCATAAAGCCCTGTCTGATGCGTGCAGAACGCCAGCGTCAGCCCATTGTGGGCAGCATCTGGCGTGTCCCGGTTTTGTTCGTCGTCTTATTCTGGTTCGCTTCTTCTGCATTTTTTTTCTTTCTTTCTTTCATGGGTTTGTTTCATAGGTTTTCTTTCATACTACAATACGTCCCATAATCCTAAATCCATGAGCATCCCTTCCTAACGTTATAAACTTTCCATGACCAAACCTTGCATTTCTCTTTCCACAGTTTATTACTCTCACTCTAAACTAGAAACTTTCTCTTACAGGTATGGAAACTGAAAACGCAAATTTCATGCCAAAATCATCAAGACATTTATGAGATGTTTAGATGTGTTAGTTTCGTTTCTTTTCAACAACCGTAAATACAAGTGGCATCGTTTCCAATCTTTAACAATCTCGAAAACCACAACTATTATTCAATCAATCCAACAACAGGTGCCATACATGCTTTAGATATTGGGATAATCCAAAAACATTGGCAGTCTAATTTCCACACAATTATTCAATGTAAGAAAACATCTAAGAAAAACAATTTTGGAATAGTATTGCAAGTCAAGCCAATACAAAAAACTGCATGTCATATACGAAAACAAACCATGCAACACAGACAACGCTGGCTCTGATACCAATTGATAGAAACATTTATGGATTGATGAACAAATACAAACAAACCTAAATCCATTATAGCGTAATGTTCTGGATAAAAAGTTTATTCACTCTCTCCTTCGTACGTTTCTCTGTTCTTTCAATGTTGCAAGAACATTTTCGTTTGATCTCTTTTAACGTAACTACATCTTAAGGGAGAGGGAAGGGTTAATTGTTAATTAACCCTAAGGAATCTAATTACCTTAACAAGCCCAATAATTATTATTTTGGGCCTACCCTTATATTAGAATTCATTCAAGTAATATGAGCCACGTTAATTTTTTAGATTAATCTAACAAGTCCATAACAATGGCTGAAGCTGTCATGGGCTTTACTGTTTCAGGACCTCATCTTTGTAACTCTTTCCAAGCAGCAAAACTCCAGGACACGAATCCATCTTCAAGAACAGTACTGGATTCTCTCCCACCACTTATTTTTTTTCTATATTCCCGAAGTTTCCAAATTTCTGTGTTCCATTTTCTTTTCTGCGTTACAGCTCGGGCAATGTTCAAGCTTTAAACCTTTTAATGGATGGCAACAGGTGAATATTTAGCTAGACTTTCACAATTATACTGGTGAGTATTTGGCTAGACTTTCACAATTACACTCGCTTCAATTTTATTAATGATAACATTTTCTGATGTGTAGATTTTTCACTTCTAATCACAAGATTTACTAAATCTAGACATCACAAGTTGTCAAGTAAATTATCTAAGAGAATGTAGATTTCACTCGGTGAAAGGAATCTTTTTTTTTTCCTTCCTAAAATCAGGTTGAAGGAGACAAGAACAAAAGATTAGCATCTTTTAGTAAAGTGAATGCTTTCCCAGATTTGCCTTTAATGGCAGTCATGGTTGAGCATATTGAAGGCCAAAGAGACTTGATAACTATAAAATCCGCGTGGCATCTAAGTGATCGAGCTATTAAGAACGTCTGTAAGTGTTGTTCTTCATTCTTTACATTCCTCCTGGAGTATAGGTGATGAATAACTATCCAAGAGCTAATAAAGTAAAAGATCTCTTAAAAGCTACTTAATGAATATTGGATTTTATAAAGATTTTGATTCTATCAACGAGAGATTCCTACTTGACATACTAATAGGTTTTAGCTTTCTCTATCAATTCTTTATACGGTTGGAGCAATGTATCACTACCCCTTCTTATAGCATTCTGATAAATGCGGAGTCCGCCTTGGATTTCAATGGAGCCAAAGGCTCAAGGTAAGGAGATCCATTATCTCCTTTGCTTCTTTGTGAAATATATTAACTCAATTGAGAGGATCCTAAAGAACTTTTATAATCCTGTAAGTTAGTTAATTCATCTATGGCTAAAGCTAAATGGCCTGAGGTTTGTACTCTTAAGGAAGACGGTAAATTGGGCATTAACTCTATAACAAACACCAACAAGAGGTTATTATCCAGGATGATATGATCAAAAGTCAATTTGGATTCAATGGATGCATACTTACGTACCAAAAGGGTAATAACTTTTGCGGTATTAAAGCCAATTAGAACAACTCTTGCAGTCTCAATCAAATATTAAAAAATGAGAGACCTACTTTTCCATGGGATGAAAACCATCACCGGTAATGGAAATTCAACTTCCTTCTGCTTTCAAAATTGGAAAGATCAAGGTCCTCTCCATAAAAATCAGAATTTGATAATCTTAGGCGCTTAATTCCTATGAAGGTCAAAGTGCAAGTGATCATATTGGATGACGAGTGGCACTATATTTGTAATTTTTTTCTCTTTAAATATGGCTTTAATCCCTACTAGCAAACCTAACCAAGTGGTTAAGAATATAATCATATAGAAAATATATAACTCTAATGCATTCATAAACAAAAAGTATATGCAAATATTCAAGGTGCATATTCATAGAGGAGCTAATCTTGCCTAAAAATTCATTCATCTTATGGCTTGCAATTAAATATTTAACACCACAGATCAGCTTAAGGACAACATTCTTAGCAACATCTATTATGACTTAAGCAAATAGGTTCCAGAAACATTGAACCATCTGTCTTTCTATTACTTATGTTCCAGTAGGTCTTAGAAAGGCGTTGACTTTTTGTAAGAGAGTAGAATGAGCTGAGCGGATCAAATAAAAACGAAAAAGAAATCTAAAACTATTCAAACTTGCTCTAAGTTATGGCTCTTTGCGATATAAAAGATAAGGAATATAAGGATACATCAAAATGAAGCACAAGATATTCACATATTTTATAAAAAAAATATTCAACTAGATCATATATGGGCATTATAACTAATGGAATCCATTATAATATAAGTATGGATATAGTTGTTAGCTGGAATATTTCTCCAAGCCAAGAAGTAACTAATCTGAAGGCAGAGCTTGTTTAGTTGTACATGCTTAGTCATTAGTCACAACAAAGAAAGTCTAAAATTTCGACTAGAAAGAGGCATGCCTTCGAAAGTTTTTGTTAAGCTTTCTAACACAAATATGTTTTTGCTTCTTATTGAAACCCTCGTAACCCTTGGAATATTATGGGTTGCTATAATCTCTTGTAGGATTTTATTAATTAATTGATTTTTATCTTTCAAATAAAAACTTCATAAGCTATAATACAAATAAAATTTGATAACTGAGCAGTGAATAAACCTTAAACAAAATTATATGAGAATTTAAATGTGAGAGAGTAGGTTTCTACGCCGAGTGATGGATGGTTAATGTTTAAAGGAGGGGTATTTTCATCATTAAAAAATGAATTTTCTCAATTTTTAGTTTATAAATGGTGCGTGTCCTATCATCTAACTTAGGATGCAAAGTTTAAAAAATAAAATTTTAAGAATTAATTCAGTAAAAATTAAAATTGAAAGAATTAAGTGCTTTAAACACTAAAATTTTAATTTCCTAGTTTTTAAAAAACTATCAAAGTTTCATAAATTAGTTCGTATATTTTATTTTCGTATTGAATACTACATTTTTTCAATTAATATTATACTATTTTAATTAATAAATTATTTTTTAGAATATTTTCTTTTATATTATTTATTTTATAGTCATTCACAAAAATGTTGATTTATATAAAAACAAACTAGGTTCAACATAGTAAAAAAAAAACAACAACAAAAGAGGTTAAAATTTTGCTAACATTATAATTCATAATCTACTTGTGGTAGCAAGTATTGTTTCTTCAATCTTTTAAGTTATATGTATATCAATACTAATTCTACGAGTTATTTCTTGTTTATAGTTGGATTTATTTTTAGTTTAGTAGTGAAAGAGTTCTATTAGATAATCGTATGGAATTGGTCCAATAATTACAAGTTTCATACTACTAATATAAAAAATATTTATAAATTTGCTTTAAAAATGTTATAAATATTCCCTTTAGGTTTGAAAAACATAGTTAGCTACTAGAAGCATGCTAGTGTTAGTCTATATTCTATAGCCAATCAATTAGTTGTAGTTTAATGACAAAATAATTTTAAGGCATTTTTTATCTTGTACATATTTAAATGCATATGATAAAGTTCATGCGATAATTATACATTGCAAATAAAATTATAATGATATTTTAATTATGAGATTTATATTGCATTTATATATTATCTCTAAATTGTTCTTAGTCTTTGTTAAATTAAGAATGGACATTAATAGAACGTAAAAAGACTAGCACATATTATATTTTCTTTAATAAAGAAATATTTGATGTCATTGACTAAAGTATGAAAATACCTAAACAAACGTGTGTGTGCTTGTTAGAGAATAGGTTCATTGAACAGACCCGATATAGGAAATCTATTTGAAATATTACTTTTATGTCTATAAAAATTCTTGTTGTGATGATTGTATAAGTGAATCTTTGACATGTGGCTTCTAGAGTTAACTTGTATAGGAATTGCTATATTTTGATTTTACTTATGATCTATTCTAATCATCGACTGTACAATCAATAGTCATTGGATGAAGCATGAATTATATGGAAGTAATTACGTGATCAAGATAGGATTTATCACCTTAAAGTGATTAGGGAGAATGTTCTATTGTTTTCTATTAGTGTTGATTCAGAAAATCCTTAACTAAGGTGAAATGACGCTTTGTAGATAGTTTACAAATGTCATTAATTGAATCAATAGCTAATGGCAGAGAACTAATATAATTGGACTCAAAATAGAGTAGACATTAATTTCATGCTCTATGTCTAACCCGAAAATTGTGTGATGAAATGATTGAATTATATAGAAAAATCATGCATAAAATGGTTAGTCAAAACTACTTTGACATTTCTAAATATTTAAATAGTCATGATGCATTGCTAGACACTAATCTCGATTTATGATTATAAATTGTTTAATTGGAGAATTAAAGATATATTAAAAGGAGTTTTAATTTATCTAATTCTAGTTATGAATTAGAATTAAAGCTAGAGTTTATAATCATTACCAACATATTGGAAACTTAATAAGTCACGCATGAAGAACGAGTTGTAGAGAACAATATATTTTCATCAAGTTAGACTTGATTGTAAAACTTTTTTATTAAATATGAGATATTTAATAACTAAAGATCAATATAAAATATTTTATCTTATTTGGACATAATTGGTATTTAATTAGAATTATTTATGATTTTAATTAAAATTTAATTAAAATTAGAATTTAATTTCAGTTAAATTACTAGTATGTTCAAAACCTATTATAAATAGGTTCAAGCTTTAACAAAGCTGGTACTTCTTGCTTTAACCATTTCTATAAGAGTTACAGGGTTCTCTCAACTTATTATATGGTTACCATTAGATATCAGACACTTATGCAAATAAGGTGGTTGAGATATATTAGTTTTGGAAACGATTGGAAGGATACGATAAGATGATAATCAAGTTTTAGAATAAGGTACGAATTAAGATTTTATTTTATTATGATTTATGTGCTAATCATTTTATAGAATTAAAATGATATTAATTTTTGAGAAATTAAAATACAAAAAAGTTTTGTAATTATTTCACTGTTGTCATAAATGGATCCCATTATGAATTCCCAACAATTAGATTTATAGTTATAGCCTGAAGATTTTAACTTAAACTTTAAAAAGATAGTTTCGTATTAGAAACATGTTAGATGTATAGTTGTGGCCTAAAGATTTTACGAGAAGCGCAAGTTTCGTGAACTCGTTATTTGATTTTAAGTAAAGCATATGGTTTATATGTTATTATATGCACTCCTTTATTTACATAATGCACACTAAAAAGTAATGGTTATAAATTACACCCATATAAAAAAAAAGTTACAAATTTGAAGTCATTTTTTTTCCAAAATATCCAAACCAAACAGAGCAAGCCAAACGAATCGTTTAAATTATTATCTAAAAATAATCAAACGATTGGATAAATGTTTTGGTGCGTAATCGATTGCTAAAAACCCCAAAATAATTCTACCAGCTCCGTCATGAAAATCTTGAACTATTTTATAAATCAGTTCAATTTTTAACTTTCCGATTTGATTTATTATAATAACTCTTGTTATTAAAAATTGATCAGATCAATTTTTGTAAATTAATAAATTTTTATAAATCAAAATAAATCAATTAATTTTCATTTAACAATCTATTTTTTAATTAAAATTCAAATTATTTGATTAATAAAAATAATCTCATTCAATTATATTTTAAATTCTTTAATTTTATTTAATTTTTAACTAGTTTTATAATAACCTAATATTACTTAAACTTTTTAAACCTTAAACATTTATACCAAGCACGAGCAATGAGACATTAAAGCATCAAATAGGAATAATTACATCATCTATTTTTTATTTTAAAATACAAATGCGTACTTATCCTTTCATGTAGGAAAATATAATTCTTATCAACAAATCGTAATGTAATTTGAATTTTATTAATAATTAGGAGAATATTACATTCAATAGTAAATATAGTTTTATTTTCTATTCCATTTTCAATACTTAATTATTCAAAGTAACTAATCCTAAATAAGTAAGTTGGGTCAAATTCGAAAATATGTGCACTGATTCTTAAAAAGGGCAGGCTTAAGCTTTGCTTTAGGAAATGGCAGGTAGACCTAAATGTTTTGCCGGCTTGTAAGCCAAACTCTCCTGTGTCATCAAGGAATTGAACAAACTGCAGAAATCATGGAAACCAACCATATGGTGTTTAGATAACTTGCAAGTCTGTGCCGTATATGCCAAATATGAGAAAAGGCAGTAGGCTGCAGCTGCCCCCTTGAATTGATGAAATGCTAAATATTTTTGAGGACATATTCTAGCAGCATACAACAGAAACTGACAAGCTGATCTTAAATGATCAAATAATCACTTAAAAGATTCAAGCACAGCAGCATAACCATCAGCAAGATATCAAAGCACCAGCATGGCTATAAGCATGTCCAACACTTGCACTATGCCTGTTTCTTTCAGGCAAAAGTTAAACAGCAATAGCCAAAAAATTACTCTCCATTCTCAGTGTTAGTTTCACCGATACTCGTAGCCTGCGACAAATATTCCTGTGCTTCTTCAACTGCAGATACCTCGGCATCAGCAGCATACAATATCTTCTTGATTGCAACTGCCACCTGGAAAACAGTTGAGCAGAAGCAAATAAAGAAAAGCTTCAATCTTTGAAACCAAGTTTATCGCACTACACAGATACTATATTGTTTGTATATGAATGCATAAAATATATTCCTTCAGATACTTACTGGGAGGTCCTCCAATTCAGAAGACTGACAACGTAAAAGTCTCTTTCTTTTTCCAAGAGGTCGACAGAAACCTTGAGATCTGTAAACTGAATGTAGATACTAACTCACAGACTAAAATATTTTATATGTCTATGACTTCCACAAGAAAAGGCAGTGGTGTTAATGTATGTTCGAAGGAAAAATAGAAGGCACAGGGCTTCCAGTAGATTACAATGCACCCACAGCAATGCAAAAATTTGACCAATGGAGTAATGTATTTAAACAGGTGAAACAAACATGCCGATTCCCAACCCCTGGAATTTTTGATGGGGGAATGGTCTGCAGAGGCACTATCATTGATGCAAAAGGAGACACAAACAGATTTGATTGCCTTTTGATGCTCCAAAAAGAAAAACTAACATAGTCCAGTACCTCTTTAGACAAAGCTTGGATATCCATTGAAGAAGCTGCCTCACCTAGTCCTCTGCATCCTTTCCCTTGTTTTGGCCCTATACAAATGTCCATTAAATAGCATGGAGAAGGTTTATGAGCAAATAGAAGAGAAATGCAAGAATGAACACAAAAAAATGTTTACTGACCGGACGATTTATACAGGCCAATTGGTTCACCATCAGCAGAGATATGGAAATTGTTCGCCTGCAATGATTTTGAAGTCTTTAGCAAACCTCTAGAGTTACGGTCCTTTCCACCCTTACATCTTCTCTCCACAGGATTATAGTTCCTAAGTCAAATAATCAATGTGCTTGAGAAAAGATGTTAACACAGACAACTACGTCAAACAGAAGCACGGTAGAAAATGATGATAGAGAAAGTAAAATACTCATTCACGATGCCACCATTTATAGAATCACAGTATCGCTTAAGCCATTGCAGTTGTCCAAAGCTTGACCTTTAACAAGTTTATTGACTTCAATATGCTGCGACATAGCCACGAGCAATGAAGTGATTGCTGATACAATTGTGAATTGCATGATAAAAAATAACAGAATACCATGCTTCCAGATTTATTTTTGGGAACTTGAAAACTGTAATAAAAGAGAAACTTAGGTATTGGCACGATCATTTTAGTCTTCTCTACAATTACAGGACAACTATATTAGCGTAGTAACAGTTATATTTGATAGAGAATGACATCAGAAAATCGGGTCATGATCCTGACCCCTT
>JANIIA010064507.1:0-10737 GCA_027478495.1 Erythroxylum alaternifolium
TTGAGGTTCTTCTCCTCCCTTCCATGGATGGTGCCACCATGAACAGTGCCAAATCCTCCATATCCAAGAAAGTTCTTGTCATCAAGGTTCAGTTCCTCAGGAGTAAAAGCAATTATATTTCCAGAACCTACCAACAAAGTTGAACTACTTCAGTTGATAACAGAAGCCATTCTATAAGTCTTAGATACTAAAGAAGTATCCCTGATTACAATAAACACAATCTAAGAACCATCCAAACAATGCAATCGCATACCGCAAGATCTTATAAGTACAACGATCGTGAGTGATGTGAAGGTGATTCGAGATGTATATAGTTTGATCTTGATGGTGATGGTGTGTGAGAGATTGTAGTCATAATCAACAAACATATCAAGAGGTTTTTACTACTGAGAAGGTGCTATGACATGGGGATGGAGCCGTTGTGGCCTCGACCTCGCCCGCAAATTCTAGTGCCACATCGGTGACTATGGATCCGGTGCAAAAATCAAGCTAAAAGGCGCCGAAGGTAGTGGAGGCAAACGCACCGATCACTGGCAATGGTGGATCAAAAACAATCCTAAGATGTACTATAAGGAGATTGAGGCAGGACGACATAGAAAGTACGAAAAGGTGGTGGTGGACGGCGCCGATGGTGACGGGAAAGGGTAAATAAGACAAAAGGACTATAAGGAGGTTGAGGCAGGAAGACAAAAGAGCAAGTCTTTCTGTTGTGACGGCGCTGCGGGTGTGGGAGAGACCTGCTAAAGAATTTAACGTTTTTAGTAATGACAAAGGTGGTGGAGGCAAGTGCACCGATCACGGGCAATGGTGGAGCAGAAACAATCCTAAGAGGTACTATAAGGAGGTTGAGGCAGGAAGACACTAAAAGTACGAAAAGGTGGTGGTGGGCGGCGCCGATGGTGGTGGGGAATGGTACCACCACCGCCGATGGTGTGGGGAATGGTAAATAAGACAAAAGAGCTTGTTTTTCCGTTGTGACAGCGGTGCCAGAGCCTGTGGCAAACTGATAAAGAATTTAACGTTGTTAGCAATGAAGAAGGTGGTGGTAAGTTGTTGAAGTTTCTTACCGTCGTCCGCAACAATCTGAGGCTGTCCGACCCGCCAAAATGGCCACATTTCTTAACTGACAGAAAATTACACAGACAAGGAATTGGGACGACGGATAAAGATTTGATCTTTCGTCAACCGGTGAAACTCTGAAGGGTGAACTTAAGGGGAGTGTTTCAATATGTACTAGTTCTACGTTGGGAGGGTGGGAGGTTCGGACATGCCAATCAGAGGTTCGGTTAATTTGTTGTCTCTGTTTTCTTTTGGTTTGGACTAGTGAGTCTCTGCGTTAGCGCCTATGCGTTTGGACAACAAAATCCTCGTCGCTCGACGCGTTGAGTGAGGGAGGACTTACGTAGGCACAAAAAGAAACGTGTGATTGTTTTTTAGCCATTTAGGATGAGATTGTACTTATAATTTGATGGTGTTTGTCTTACTTTGTTTAATGGTCATAACCACGGATTTAATTACCCTTTTTTAATTTAATTTTTTAAAATAGTGGTGGGGTTTTCAGTTTTGATGTTTTCAATGACCTTCATGGCATTTAGAATAGAGAGATGTGAAGATGCCAAAGTCACCAATCCAAGTCCAATGTGTGCCCTCTTCCTTTCTACGTCATATAAACGAAAAGAAGGGTTAGTAGCTAGGAATTTGGCCTGTTTTCCGAAGTCAACGAGTGGAGAAAGAGTTAGAAGGCGAACAATGGCTGTATCGAAGATAAGATCTGTCTTCTTTCCTTTTTGTTTTAATTTAATTCTAACACCCTCTCCTTAGATCTGCTTTACTGACCACTCTTCTCTTCCAAGGATCTGGAATTTCTCGGGAACTAGCTGCTTTAGTGCATACATGCTCTTTAGTGCCTTCCCCGGTTTGTTGAACCAAACATCATCTAGTTGGAAGTTTCTATGTTGATAAGTAATTTTTTATGAAATTAGATGGGATCTGTGAAATTTCAGGTCATGTACAGCTGATTCTGCTTTAGTATACACATGTCTTCCATACTCATTGAGCCTTTGTTGTTAACTTTGTTTACCTTTTAAATTCAAAGAAAAACAAAGAAAATAGCTTTTACTAAGCAGCGAACTATATACAACAAAAGGACATTTGATAAATTCATAAGTTTGAAATGCGTTATTCTACCGACAAAGCTGCGTTGTTTTGTTGCCAAATATGTTTTGACAGTTAACAGTTGTAAAGTTCGAAACCCCAGGTTTACTGTACATGGAAATTGAACAGTTACTTCTCTTGTCCCGTTTATGTACATTTCACTTGCTTTAGGGTATCAATAGAAAATCCAACTAACAAACTTGTAAACGTTCTGGTGATCATCTACTATGCTCAGACCTAATTTGTTTTGCTCTATGACCATGTTATTGTCTACAAACATTGCGTCGTGAATATGTATCTAAGCTTGTTTTGCTGCAATGCTTGGGTTAGAGTTACATATGTAGAGTTGGGATACTTGAATTCCTATGTTTTGAGCACTCATATAATGAAATGAGTTGTATATGCTACTTCAGTTTAAGCAAACATTTGAGTAGATTATCGTTCATCTTACTTCCAACTACATACACATGTTATATCTCACAATCTTAATTTATGCTTTAAAAAGTGTCAAGTGATTAGTATTAACCATACCTGCAAGACACTTGAAATTTATATTTCAAGCCTATCATATAGTCTAATTATTATTTCTTGTAGTTAGGCTGTAATTTTCAGCTTTGTTAAGTCTTTTTATTAAGAAAATATAACTTTGAAGTATAACCACACCAAAGCTGTAGATATCAATTGGTTTGGTTCCAGCTTCTCCTGTGGGTTGAGCAAAAGTTCATTAATTGATGGTTATAAGAATCATGAGAATGGTTTAATTTGAAACTTACCATTGGTTAGAATGACCGGGTCATTGTATCCAGGAGTGCCAAGTCTCAAATATTCTCCTTCTGCTGTGACAGTCCCAAAATCAGATAGTTTTGGAACAAACTCCTGGTTTCAAGAGGATTTACCGAAACAGTTGACGGACATCTTAAATCCTATCTTGAACTGATTACATGGTTAAATTTCTACTAAATTATATATTTTTGACCTTATCCAAGAAAAGATTTTGAGGCTTCTAATCACCGTAGATGAGTGGAGGTGATTGTCTGTGTAGCTCCTCCACCGCACCTGCTGCCATCTTAAGTGTGCTTCCCTAGTCAAGATCTATTTTGAACAGGAATTGTCATTATAAGCTAATGAATTGATTAGATTTACAAAATGTTTGTTTTCATTCTGATTAGTGAAGCTAAATTTTTCTTTCTGGTCAGATAAGAGCCCAGCCTTTTTAGATTATGGCTGATAAGAGCCAAAAAAAAGTCTAGCTCAAAGAAAATCTAAGTCCTAATTAGCATTATTATTTGTTGGAAAAGTCAATAACTGGAATGGTCACAGATCTAATATACATAAAACTAAAAAACAATCGTAAGGGTGTAGTAGTTTTGCAAAATTTTTGATTTACCGCAACCGTTTTTAGCACAATTAAAAACTAGAAAAATTAAACGCACAAATATAAATCAGCATCAAAATTTGGTAACGCAGTTCGGCACATATTACCTATGTCTGCGGGGCCCTCACTCAGCTTAATTCTTCACTAACGACAATAGTTTTATACAAGGCTTTATTGAGCCGACACCACTCAACCCTTGACATTATCCCTCGTCCTCACTACCTATGAAAGAATTTCACACCTAATATTACGATCGCCTCGTAATAACTTCAACAGAGGATTTTTCTCAACAATCTTATAACGAAAGAACACTAAATAAGTAACTCAAATGGTTAAACAAAAATTAACAAAAATAAGAACACTTGAAAAAGAAACAAAGAACAACTTCTCAATGTTTTAAGCTCTTCTGAAGATTAATCTGAGTGTTGTTCGCCAATGATACTAATTGATTCACAAAGCTACAATTGCATCGTAACACATTCACCAACCAAGATACACGCAACCTACAGAAAAATCATTAACAAATGTTGACGCCCAAGATGGAGTTTTAGACACATACCACATGTAGTCAACCAAAAACAATGTAGCCAAGAAGTCACACATCTATAGAGTCGCACCTGCCCAATATGTTGCTACCTTGAAATATTGTGCACTCCACTTTAATGTGATCTGATACACACGTACTCTTAGTCCAGTTTTCACTCACACACCTTCAGCCAATCATCAAACCAAGCAATCACGCAACATCCTTTAAATCACCAAAATCATTAGATCAAGGCTTCATAATTCACCCACGGCTGCAATCAACACTTAAACCAAAGAATCACCAAAATCACTCACGTGTAATGTAGCAGAAGCAAGATCACACACACCTTATCAAGTGAACGCCTAGCCAAAATCTTCACCAAATCACTAACATTTAAAGTGTAGAAGCTGGGTCATGCACATAGGAATCTTTTTGACAAAAAAATCAACCACACTCCTTTAACTATCTCACAGTATACTCCACACAATAGCAACTTGATATGCCTATACGTGCTCCATCAACCAATCAAGACACCAACAAAAAATCACTCACTCAAGCCTACCTTACTTCAGCAAAAAGAAACACGATATCTATCCATAATCTAACATAATCCACTTGAACTTCAATTAGAGATAGACTTCTAATTTCACAGCAATTTTATACCAGAGTCTAACTCAAATAAGGAGTGTTACTTATTTACGCCATATCTTGATTTGGATTTTTAAACATTATCTTGAAAATCCAATAATAAAAAATGCCAAAATTAAACAATAAGATATATAAAAAATATCTTAATAATCTCCCCCTTTTTGGCAATTTTGTCACAAATAAAAAACTTCCCCTTAATCCAACATCAAGTTCCAAAGAACATCCGTCGAATTCTTCAAGTTCAAGAAACATCTAAAGAAACAATAATGAACATCAATCAAATATCCAATCATCTAAATTTCTCCCCTTATGATAAAAAGATGCCAAAAGCAAGACTAATAGTCACGGAGATTCCTTGAGATCTCCTCCTGAATGGAACATTCACCAAAAACAATATGATATCTCCCATTTGGGACAAAACAATTTCAAAACAAGAATGCCTTTAATGCCATCAATCTCAACGAATAAAGAAGCATAAAAATCAGTAGTAGGTGCAGCAGAAGAATCATAAGCACGTAGTGCAATAGCAGAAAACCAAGATGACAATTTACTACCAGTTAATACATATGCTAACATATCATTGCTCACTTCAATTCCATCTTCATAAGTCTGATCAAATTCATAAACCTCATCATCGAGCATAGCCTCATGTACACATTAATCAACTGAACCTTAAAAGACCAATAAATAAAAACTCAGAAAGTTTAAACAATAACTCCCTCGAAATTTTTTTAATGAATAACGTCAAACTATACTTTAAAAATATAAAACATATAGTCCCTGTGCCCTTCAAAGAAATTCAAACCTGGGCTTATTCCTCATTACATCATCTAGATCATCAATTGTCTGATTAGTTTCTTCATCTGAAGCAACTGACTTACTTTCAGTCTGAGTAATTTCTTCAAAAGCAATAACTAACTGTGAATTTGGACACTTTTTTGTTTTTCCTTCACTAAGTCTTTGTTCTTTTCCTTGACCCTTTCTAGCCCAAGAGTGCTTCGATAATATGGGTTGCTACTGGAAATTTAATGGAGAGTGTCTAGATTTTCGGTTTTGACCCTTTGAAACATCATTTGTAAAAACTTGTAATATTTCGGTCTTATATGCCCGATTACTTTACAAAAGTGACATTATTAAGTTGTCGTTTTGCACGCATTTGGTATATAAATCTCTCTCATGTATTGAAATTATTATTCAAAATTGATGGATTTATTTCTTAATAGTTTTCAGATGATTTTCAACAATTGAGAGATGAAATTGATTAAAAAGATGCAAGGAAAATGAAGGTAATTTGAAATTCCAATCTGACATAAAATTCATTGACTAAGCGTGGGCACGTGCAAGGACAGAAATAATCTACAGAATTTGTTTTCAAGTTCAAATTTGAGATTTTCATAATCTTTAAAGATCACATTGCTATCTTCTCAACGAATATCTGCAACTTGAAGTGGGGATAAGGATTATCTGCTGAAGATCACGAGGAGGAGAAGAAAAGAAATTGAAAAAGCATAAAAAGACATTCACGTGTATTGTTCACGCAGCATAGTTTAGGGATAGTTTACGTTTATGCATTCTTTTCTTCTAGTTTTCTCGACACCATAGTTAGGTTTCAATTTTTGCAGTGTTTCTCTAGGGATTTTTAGGATTTCTAAGAAAGACCAGGGATGGAAACTTTACAATTGGCTATTTCTTTGTTTTTCACTTTCTTTATGAGTAGCTAAATTCCTTTTCTTGGTTGAGGGAAACCATGTTATCATCTATTATGTGTGAGATGTTCCAGTAAAGTTTGTTTGCTGATAAATATTGAGTGCCTTCAGAATTTCTTTATACAATTGAATTGATTGATTTCTAGGTGTGCAACTAGGAATTGATTCGTTTAATAGCTAGATTAATAAAATATGACATTCAATTTTATTAATCATAAGTGGTAATTAGGATTACCTTCTTTACGTTAGAGTGGGAAATTCTAAGAAGAAACTCATCTTGATTGAATGCATGTCGTACATGTGTTATCTTATTCATTAGTTTCTTAGTTCTTAAAGCTATTACTCAATTGAACTTACGATCGTATCTAGGTTATTGAGTGATAAGAATGCTTAAAATACGTGTTTATACTCATTTACACTTAAGAGAAAACATCACCCAATGGATGTTTATTGATAAACTAAATTTTATATCAAAGACCCATATTAGTGTGATAATATCAGTGACCCGAAACTAAAGTTTGTCTATTAAATTTTCATATCCAATTACTTTAATAATTTTTTATTTTTATCATCTTTTTCTTAAATTGTTGTAAATTAAAAAACCTCCCTTTTTTTCGTCACTTGATTTTGGTTTTGAACTTGTACAATCTTTGCCATTAAATTTCCTCACGGGAGTGATACACACTTTCCACTACTACATTATTTTGTATTGATAGAAGTTGGCTTCTTTTTGAATTTAGTTACAGGTGACATCAGTACTAAATTTTGACACCGTTGCCGGGGAGTTTCTCAACGGTATATTTATGTTACACGAGTAGGCAAAACAACTCAATTGATTTTTAATTCATAGATTGATAAGACAGCCAAAAGGCTATGAAAATAGATGAAACAACAATAACAAATACAGAAAATGGAACGGATGGTAGCAAACCACACCCTTTGCGAACTAGTTGTGCCCACGGACGCTCAATAACCCCACTTCATTAATTTTCCAAATTTAGGTTATAACAATACTTTTGAATTAAAATCTGGGCTGATTTATTTATTACCTATCGGGAGAAGATCCGTACAAACACTTGAAGGAATTCGATGTGGTTTGCATAGGAATGAAGCTGACAAATGTGACAAAAGAACAAATTAAACTAAGAGCGTTTCCATTTTCCCTCAAGGACAATGCTCAATATTGGTTATACTATTCAGCCGGAGAGAACATGCAAACATGGGCTGAAATGGAAAGGCTTTTCTTCGAGAAATATTTTCTAGCATCAAGAGCAGCCAACATCAGAAAGGAAATTTGCAGAATTCGACAACATATGGGAGAGACACTTTACGAATATTGGGAAAGAATAAAAAAACTTTGTGCTAGCTATCCACATCACCAAATAACCGACCAGCTATTGATTCAATACTTCTACGAAGGTCTTTTGCTCACGAATAGGAGTATGATTGACGCGACAAGTGGTGGCGCCTTAGTTGACAAAAAATCGATAACTGTAAGGGACTTGATCTCGAACATGGCTTCTAATATCCATTAATTCAAAATACGTACTGGGCATGGAACAAAAACCATGAATGAGGTGAATGTGACCACATTGGAGAAAAGATTGGATGACCTTACTTTTTTGGTGCGACAAATTGCGGTTACGAAGAAAGAAGAAGCAAAGATATGTGAAATACGTTCAATGTTAGGACATTCCACTGATGTATGTCCGCTTTTATAGGATGAAAATGTAGAGCATGTGAATGCCATGGGAGGTTTTACTAGACCGAATCAAAGGAAATATGACCCATTTTTCAACACCTACAATCTGGGGTGGCGTGCTCACCTGAATTTGTGTTATGGAAATCCTCAAAGGTAGCAAGCAACCACGAATTTCCAGTAGTATAGACAACTGTATATGCCTTAACAACATCATAATACAACATGCAATTTCGAAGGTAAGACTTTGTTAAAAGATATAGTTCAATCTTTGGCCACTAACACTTTGAAGTTTCAGCAGAATACTGAAGCCAGTATCCGAAATATTCAAAATCAACAAGGAAATATTGAAAATTAAATAAGACAAATGGCAACTACATAAATCAATTGGAGGCACGAAATTCTGAAAACTTTCCAGCACAACTAGAGATCAATCCCAAACAAAGTGTGAAGCCTATCACATTGCGGAGTGGTAAGGAATTGCAGGAACCACTTCTGAAAAATTCCAAAAGAGAAGTAGAAGAAAAAGCAACAAAAAAGGCAACTTCACAACTAGAAATGATGTAAAATAATTTGCACAATATGGTGGTTCTGCCCCTTTTTTTGAGTCGATTTGACAAAGTGAAGAAGGAAGAGCAAGGAAAAGAAATATGGGAGACTTTTAGAAAAGTTTAGGTAAATATTCGTCTCCTTGATGCAATTAAACATATTCCATAGTATGCAAAATTCCTTAAAGAACTTTGTAATTCAAAGAGGAAATTAAAATTTCATGAGAAAGTGCAATTGGGGGAGAACGTTTCAGCTATGTTGTAAAAGAAAAAGCTTCCACTCAAGTATCAAGACCTAGGTATGTTCACTATCCCATGTCAAATTGGTGATTTGCGAATTGAAAGGGCTATGTTAGATTTAGGTGCGTCTATAAATGTCATGCCATATGATGTTTATAAATCTTTAAATGTTGGACCTCTTATAGAAACTAATGTAGTGATACAATTAGCGGATCACTCAAATGCTTATCTGAAGGGTGTGTTAGAAGACATTTTGGTTCAAGTAAGGAATATGCTTTTTTCAGCTGATTTTTATATTTTACAAATGGGCACCGATGATACATCTTCTTCCACTATGATTTTATTTGGTAGATCGTTCTTAAAAACGACTAGAACAAAAATTGATGTTCATGATGGATCTTTAACTATGGAATTTGAAGGTGAATTAATTAAGTTCAATATATATGGTACCATGAAAATTCCGAACGATGAACAACTTATTGTTTATGTGGATTTTATTGACATATGGGTGCAAGAAAATTTGATTTTAGAGGACAAAGATGATTTTGGAATGATCTTAGAAATGACAAATACATCACAGTGGAAGGACAACCAAGAATCGGTTTTGCCTAATGATCACATGAAGACGCTAGTGTACAAAATGGAGGACACCGAACCATTGCTCCAATAGCTACCATGCGTGAAGATGTCCAGAAATGATGCTAAGTTGCTATCATTGTTAGTCCAGCCACCAAAGTTGGAGTTGAAGAGCTTACCTAGTCATTTGAAGTACATTATTTTAGGTGAGCAAGAAACATTGCCACTTATTATCTCTAATCAACTTATAGTTTTGCAGGAAAGCCAGCTGATTAACGTGTTAAAGGAGAATAAGGAAGCTTTTGGTTGGATAGTGGCCGACTTAAAGAGTATTAATCCTACTATTTGCATGTATCGAATTTTGATGGAAGATGAAGCGAAGGAGGTGAGGCAACCCCAATGTTGTCTAAATCCACCCATGATGGAAGTGGTGAAGAAAGAAATTTTGAAGCTTCTTAACGCTGGCATTATTTATCCAATTTTGGATAGCAATTGGGTAAGTTCGGTTCAGGTAGTTTTGAAGAAAATTAGGGTAGTTGTTGAAAATAACGATGGTGAGTTAATACCAACTTGTGTTCAAAATAGTTAGAGAGTTTGCATAGATTATAGCAAGCTTAATTCGGTTACTAGAAAATATCATTTTTCGCTTCCATTTATTGATCAAATGCTTGAAAGACTTGCAGATAAATGTCACTATTATTGTCTAGATGGCTATTCAGGATACGATCAGATTTTGGTAGCACCCAAGGATAAAGAGAAAACAACCTTCATATGTCCATTCGGCACCTTTGCTTACTGAAGAATGCCATTTGAATTGTGTAACGTACCTGTGACATTTCAAAGGTGTATGGTAAGTATTTTTTCTAATCTTATGGAAAAATGCATGGAAATTTTTATGGATGATTTCATGGTCTACGGAGAATCTTTTGAAACATGCATTGTCAACCTTGAAAAAGTGCTTAAACGTTGCATTGAAACTAATTTAGTTTTAAATTATGAAAAATGTCATTTTATGGTTGATTAAGGCATAATTTTAGGTCATACTGTCTCTTCTAAGGGAATTGAAGTTGATAGGGCTAAGATAGATGTTATCCGATCTTTATTTTTCCCTGTGACTTTACGGGAAGTTCATTTTTTTCTTAGTCACGCAGGATTCTATCGGCGATTTATCAAGGACTTCTCTAAAATTGCGCAACCCATGTGTAGACTACTCTAAAAAGACATAAAGTTTGATTTCAATGAGCCATGCAAAAGTACGTTTGATG
>JANIIA010064548.1:0-10736 GCA_027478495.1 Erythroxylum alaternifolium
ATGTTGCCTAAGTAATAACTTAATGCCTACATGTATACTTTCTTTTATTTGCTTGAAAATTTCTTTATATTTTACTAGTTTGTCTTTTACCTTGTACGTGTTATGAGTTTGAATTAATGGCTATATTTTTAATATGAAGTCATTGGCCAACTTCAGCAGAAATGACTAATATACACTTATAGTATAAACCTAAAAAATAAAGGTTTAATTTTCTTACAATAATGAGTAGCGCATATACCAATTTTCCTAGCCTTAAATAGATTAAGTCTTGTCCTTGTAATATCTTATTCACATAATATATTGGCCTTTGGGTTTTGTCTCCTTCCCTAATTATAAAAAGATGATGGCTTTATTTGAAACAACTATGTAGAGATATAATGACTCTTTTGTGTTTGGGATTAATAATAATTACAGACTTTTGAAGAAACCTTTCAATTGTTTAAAAACGGCAAGTATCATTCGACAGATCTTAAAAGGTATCTTAATAAGCTTGTTATTTTGTATGTTAATAGTTGTACTTCGTCCATGTTTCTAAGTGCTTTTATACACAAGATGGCCTCAATTTTCTACAGATTAACTTCTATATATGGGTGTCTATAGATATGATGAGCTTGCCCACTATAACACTAAAAATGTATTTTTTAGGGTTCAATTTCGTATCGCAGTTTCATAGTTATAAAACATTCTTCCAAGTTGGTAACATAGTTTCCTCTTATCTTTATTTTACAATCATGTCATTGATGTATGCTTCCATAGTTCTCCCTACTTGTTTATAAAAGAACAAGTTTACTACCTTTTAATAAGATACCATAATGTTCTTTAGGATAAAAAGGCATGAATTTGTAATAGTAGATACCCTTATTTGTGATAAATCATTTATTTTCTTTGTCTATCATCTTGATTTAATTATACATTGAGTAGGCATTCAAGAAATTTATAAGTCTAGTGATTTGAAGTGACATCCACCAATTCATCTATCTTTGCTAAAGGGTAGCTATCTTTTAGGTATGCATTGTTTAAATTTGTGAAGTATATGTACATTATCTATTTCCTTTTCTTTTTCTTAGTTATATTCACATTAGTAAGTCACTCATGATGGTTAACTTCTCTAATAAAGCCCTATCTCTAAAAGTCTTTTATTATTAAATTCCCTTTCTTTATTTTATTGGCCTAAAGAGGGGATCATCATGTTAACTTAAGGGATATTACTTCCCTGCTCACCCTTAGCATATCAGTTAGACACCACGTAAAAGTTTTCCATGTTTTTTAGCAAGAATTTCTTTATATCTCTTTTTTTCATATTTGCCTTAAATATCTCACAATCTTTAGGTCTTCCTACTGTAAGTTGCTTAAATTCTTCTTCTAGCTTACCCCTAATCTCTCCTATCATATCCTTGGCATTTAACTCTTCAATATTTATCATATATGCATCATTTATTTATTTTAGGGTTAGCATCAATGTTTTCCATCCTTTAGTGTCTATCCATCTTATATACTCTAATCAGAGTTAGTAAATTCATCACCAACTAGTAAAGTGATAAGATTACATGTACTATATATAGAGATGGCCTACAAATTATAGAATTGTATTTAGAGGCTCTCATTACTGCATAAAATTATGTTATGTTAGTTTCTTTTCTTGACTATGTCCCTAATGTCAAAGGTAAAGATATCTTCTAGTGTTTATTTAGTCTCCTTTAAAGCAAACCAAAAGTAAGGTAATATGTTCCAGCCTATCCGCTAAGATTCCCATCTTTTGAGGGGTATCATAAAATAAAATATCCGTAACACTTTATGTATTTATTAATATTCTCTTCTCTAAGGATTTGGATATCAATAAAGTTATAACCATGACATCTTCATAAGGGTGGACTAAGGACCTATTATTTGTTTTTTAAAAGGGATCTCAAATACCTTCATCCTTTTATTATGTCTGTTATAATCAACTCATTTGTCTTTCATTTAACTTTGCTTTTGACCCTTTATGATCACTTTATATGATAGTATGGATCGAACTTTAAATAAGGTGTGGTCCTTATATGGTTCCCTAATTTTGGACCCCTATGAAGGGTTTATTCATTCCTCTCCAACTTAATGATCCTTATCATTTTCTTTCAAGAAATGACTTAACATTACTTATTTCACCAAGCCATTGGCTACACATTTGAGATTTTTGTAATCTATATTATTTTTCTTATCATCTTAATGGAAATGGTAGTATAGGTTTTTGTCCCTTTTAGTAGAGTTAGTGGTCATTCTTTTTAATTCTCGACTATATTGTTATCTAGGATGTAATTGACAATGTTGTTAGGTGATGTATTAAACCTAGGGAGATCTTCCTTAATCCTCCCATTTTTATCTTTGGATTCTTCTATCTGTGGCTTCTTCTTCTTAGCTTTGTTAACCAAAAACATGCCTTTCTTTTTATTTTCATTATGTTTATTGGTGGACCTTCTCATGTTACATTCAGCATCCTTTAGATCTACATATTTTTATATTATATTTTGCAGCTCCTCAAAACTTCAAAATCATTTTTTCTATATCAAAATTCTACAAAGGTTAACAAGGTTTAAGACTATTTACAAAGACTATTGCTACCACCCAAGCATCAAGACTAAGATTTTAGGTTGTCTTAAAATTGAAGTGTTGTATATAACCCCTTTAAAAATTTTAAATCCATTAGGTAATAAAGTCTCTAGGTCTATGCCTATTATTTATAAATTGTGATATGAATTTGGAGGTTAATTATTGGAAGGTGGCTAATAAGGCTAGAGGCAAGTTACATAACTAGTATCATGATGTACTGATCAAGGTGAAGAAAAGATACATTTTATGGCATCAAATGTGGTTAGGGGTGGCAATGGGCCTAGCTAGGCCTTGCCCTCTCAGGTCCAAGCCCTGTTTAAAAGCTTCTACTAGGCCTAACCTGAGACATAATTAGGCATAAGGTAGTCAAGCTTGAGCCCAAAAACTGATAGGGCCTGAGTACCCAAAGCTCGACTCAGCACATCTCGACCTAATTTTTCAAATTAAAAAATGAAAAAAAACATCATTTTCTTTAAAAAAGACATGATTTTCCTTATTGCTAAGCCTAAATATGGTACACAAGTCTATAAGTTCTCTATATCAGTACATATGATGGATATGGTTTTGTATGTAGTTATAAATATCTAGGGTTGGCTTATTAAACCTAAACGATAATGACTCCATTAAGACATCGATACTAATGGACAATTGGCTGTTAGACTTACCCTATATGCCATGTTCAAGTGATATTGAATGTTAGAGTGTAAATGGGGCTTCTTTCGATAATTATAGTAAGGTATGACTATGTTGACTTTCATATGTCTATTTTCTTTCTTGCAATATTTTTTGATCTATTGTTGCAATATTTGAATTTTAGCAACTTCATCTTTGAGCTGTTCGTTTGTCCCAGAAGTTTAAGGATTGTCAGTTATTCTAGTAAGGTTGAAAAAAGGATTGCTTCCACAAGAATCTGTTATTTTTTCTTAGGGTGGTGATAGCTCAACTAACTTGAGATTTCTCAAGTGAAATTATTAGAAGACTTGTAAATGTTGCCCATAAATGATACTAAATGTGTAAATTGAATTTGGATTGTGCTTATTGGGCTAGTCTCAGGTTTACATGTCAATAAAAATAGCTATTAAGAATGTCAGGGTTCTTAACAAGAACACTCCAATTTTCAAATTAGTGTGATTTGAGGGGTTTTAAGTATGGAAAGAAATTCATAATTTGGCTTAATGATAATAGTTGTAAAAAATTACCTTATGTGTCTCCCTTTTATAAGCAATCCTTTAAAAAGTATAATTAAACTCTAAGTATCTTAGTAGAGTTTGGATCCAATTTCTACCAAGAAGCATTTTTTGGTATTTTATTAGGACTCTATCTCCTCATATAAATGAATTATATCTTGATTAAACTTATACTTTAAGATAATTAGACCTCTTACGTGACCTAAAGTCCACAAACCTGAAGAAGAGTAACGAGTCGTAATGAATAAATCAGTTTCATTTCATACACTCATTATGAATGTCTATTCACAATAAATTAAGTCCTTCGTTAAATTATTATTTATTTATAGTAATATTAATAAATAAGATTATTTTTAATTTATTTTTATTAATAATATATATTTCATTTTATTAAGTTTAATAATAAATTAAATTATAGAACTTCTTATTATTTTATTGATTTATCATACTTATATATCACTAATTATATTAAAAAGTATAAAAATATGCAATATATAATGTTAATTTATTTTGAATAATAATTACAATATATTAATTTATCATATATTCGTAATAATTAATAATATATTAAGTTATTATATTATACTAGTAACTAAAAATATATTAATTAGTTAATATAATAGTAAATTAAGTCTTTCATTAAACTTTTACTCTATTATGTAATAATATTAATAAATAAGATTATCAATTCTTTTTATTTATAATTTGTTTTATAAGAAATAATAGTTTATTTAATTAATTTTATTTTAAATAAATAAATAAGTTTATAAAATTATTATTGTATTAATTATACTATTTTTATATCATTAATTTGTATTTACTATCTAATAATAGTAATAAGTAAAGTGGGTAGCTAAAGTGACTTAGAGAGAGTAGTTGTTTAGTTGTGTCTGCATGTTCCTTCATAGCTTTCACTTCGTGTTATAGGACTCTTTTGTTGGCTATTCTTTTGCTGTTTGATCCCCAACTTATTACCTCCCTCCCTCTAGCAATCGCTTTCTCACTTTTCTCTCAGTGCTCTTCCAATGTTTTCCTTACTTGCTCTTTTTCTTTTATACCTCTCTGAGTCCCTGTGCCTTTTATTCTCTGGCGTTCCTTCCTTCTTTAGGTTCTCAAACTCCTTTGCCTTTACCTCCTTGCTTCTTTTCAATTCTCTCCTTCCTTTCTAGGCAAACTGCCTTCTCTTTTTTCCTACCAACTTTTCCAATCTTTTTCCTTTTTTGGTAATATGTTAAACCTAATGCCAAAGTTCCTAAAAACTTCCTACCTTTAACCAAATCTCAACTATGCTTATCCACTCCTTCTTATATTTCTTGTTCTACTGTTAATATCTCTTCCATCCCTACCCTTAACATCTTTGAGGAAGGATCAAAATTTGATGACTAAAGCATTATTCTCAATAAAAAGAATATGGCTTCAGGGAAGGGTAATTATAGGCCTAATTTTAAGCTTCAATATTGCCCTTTAATAAGTTTCTGGAAATTTCCATAATGGCTGCTCTCCTAGAAATCTTGAATTAAGGGGCATAGAGATGAGAATAAACTCTCGTTAGCCTTTTTATGGATAAAAAACCATCATACTGGATAATGAAATTCTAGACTCACCTCTAATGGAAATAGTATGGCCTAGAAGAGGTTTTGGTCATAAGAAAATTGTTTTCTTCTTCAAATTTGGAAGTTCCTCTCAAGCTAAGAAAATTGTAGAGGTAGGACCTTGACATGTTTCCAATAAGCCATTCTTTATCTAAGGTTGGTGACCTGGTCTTCAAATAGAGGATATTTAATTAAATCAAGTCTTAGTTTAGATGTGCATTCATTGAGTTCCCTTAGAAAATCGGAGAAAAAAAGGTTTAAGCTACTTAGCTAGCTTTATTAGGAAATCACTTTGTCTTAATGAAGCCATCTTTGGTATCAAAAAGATCATTATTTCAAGGTATACTTGATAGTGGTTACCTTAAATGATCTACATGATGAAATTCCTATACTCATGTTGAATGATAACTTTAAAATGGTGGAGGAATTTGTTAAAGTCTTTTATGCTTAAACACCAGGACTCTCCTCCTAAAAGAAAATTTGGAGACCCCAAAAAGGATATTCATTAAGGGAGAATACCAAGAACTTATGTAGGGAAGCATTGGGGCTTACTCTAAATAAAATAGTAAGGTCCTATAAATCCCTTCTTTACATAATAAGACTTTGGAATCCAATACAAGATCATACAATAATTTGAATGAGGTTAGTAAGGCTAGTAGCATCCCTTTCAAAATTCAGAATATTTCAAGTAGGTCCCCTAATGAATTGAATCCTAAGTCATACATAAAGGATTGAAGTCTCTAACTCCAAGGAAATGGATAGACTCAAAGGTAACACAACTAATCATTGCTTTATAAGCAATCCAGTTTTTGGTTAGGTTTATAAGTTTAAGACTATTGTGAGAAGGGAGTCTAATAGGAAGAAAAAAAAGACTCTTTCTTACTCTCCATTGATATGACAAGCATTTCTTAGAATGTTTGGGAGATTAATTATCTTTCAAAGTAATTAGCCACTAGGAATTTCTTCTCAAATAACAAGTCAAGCATCTTTGATATTTTAGAAATTAACTTGAAAGAGGGTAGTTGTAAAACATTGGAATTTGATAACCAAATATTAAGCCATTTTAATGGTAGAATTATGGAGATTTATAATAAGGATAAAATAGAGGTGCTTAGCACTTATATAATGGACTAGCTAATTCATTTTTCTCTTAAGATGAAGCATAAATAAGTGGTGGTTCATGCTTCTTTTACCTATTCTCATAAGCTTAATTTCTAAAGAATTGCCTTTGGCCCACGCTTAGAGACCTAGCTTACCATACAAACTCCCCTTAGATCATACTTGGGGATTTTAACATCATGATATATCCTTTTGAAGCTAAAAGGAAATCTTGTTTTACAAACTATACAAAAAGACATCAAGGACTATGTTGCTAATATATAGGTTACTTATCTGAGCATGAATGGAAATTTCTTTACATGATGTAACAACTAGAAAAGAAGGTAATTCTTAAGGTAAAAACTAGATAGATCTATCGTAAATTTGGATTGGTTGTGAACTTTTTTGGATAGCAAAGCCATTTTTCTTAACTCTTTGATTTTTTATCATTCATCAATTATTTCTAACAATCTGATCAAAAGGTGATACCCTTTTATATTTAATAACTATCTTATAGATATAAAAGGACTTAAACATGCTATACTCAAAAGTCATAGAGAAGATATTCAAGGATACAAGCAATTCGCTAATGTCAAAATGCTTCTTACAGTAAAGTAAGAGCTCAAGATTCTTAATTGAGAGAGAATTGTTAAAAACTCACTAACTTTTATTAGATGTAAATGGAAAGCTTAATGTAACTTAACTTGAACTCTATGCAAACCCTGAATACCTATTAAGAAGAAAGAATATACAAAACTATATCCAAACACTCAATTTCAACCATTCCATCTTGATGTAAACAACAAGCATACTTTAGTTTAAAGATGGGAATGGGAACTCTTCTTCTTTTTACAAATCAATTATCTTAAAGCGCAGTTCAAATAGAATAATGGCTTTGGAGAAAGGCAATGTTGTGTTAACCTTTTAAATATATATTCTCCATGAAGCTTTCACTTTCTTCTCTAAAACTTTAGGTGATACACTAACGCAAACTCATCTTCCTAACTTCTCATTTCTATTATATAGGATTAAATTTCTCCCTTTGAGGTAGAGATGTTATCAAGACCTTTTAATGAAAATGAAATGGAGAGAGTTTCCTTTTCATTTGTTCTTATAAGCACTAGTCCCTAAGGGCCTGAACGCTAACTTTTTTTCATAAAACCCGAATCCATACAAATGATATAGTGATTGAATCAGTGATTAAATTTTTCATGGAGAGGAAGTTACGAAGGGAACACACTTTCATCTATCTCATTCCAAAAGACCAAGCTTCACAATCTCTAAAGGAGTACAAACATACAACTTATTATAATATAATCTACAAATTCATTTATAAACTCATTGATGATAGAGCAAGATAGTTATTGATAATTTATATTGATTAAGGGTGGCAATGGGTCAGGCCCATCAAAGTTTAACCCCAGCTTAATAGCTTCTAATTATGCCTTAACTAGGCATAAGGTCCAAATGGGCCCAAGATAGCGGAGCTCAGGCTAAGACAACTCAAAGATCAATTCATCTCGACTAGTCCCTTTTATTTTTTAAATTAAAAATAAAAAATGATGTCATTTTTCACAAAATAATGTTATTTTCCTTATAGTTGTCAAGCCTTGGGCTGGGCTAGACCCACTCAAACAAAATCTGGCCTGTTGACTTCAGGTCACATCGGGCCAGGCCACGTTGAGCTTGGGACTAACTACTAAACCTAATATTGATGCTATCGAAGGTGCTTTTCTTAATGAAATATAAATTAAAGATAACATCTTGATAATCCAAGAGTTATTCAAGAACTATAATAGGAAGAACGTAAGCAAAAATTGTGTCCTGAAAATTAAGTTTCATAAGGTTTTTTACTTTCTCGAATAGGGCTTCATCTTGAATACTCTGAAAGAAAATGATTTCCCATATATTTTTATAGCATAGAAGAAGGAATGCATCACTATGGTATCCTACAAAATTCTTATTAATGATGAGCTAACTAAGTCATTCAAGAGTGCTAGGGGTTTGATAAAAGGAGACCTCATATCTCTATATTTTTTTACAGTAAATATAGAGGTCTTGTGTAGATTGTTGAAGAGAATTTTTGATTTGGGAAACATTTTTGGTATTCTTCCAAGTGTAAGAAGATGAAGATCAATAACTTATCATTCATGAATGATTTGATCCTCATTCTAAAAGCAAAGACTGGTTTTTTAAGTGCCTTAATGAATAGCATTAACTTATTCAAAAGCATATCTAGTCTTTCCATTAATAAGGAGAAGAGTGGTTCGTATCTTTAAGCTACTGCACTCCATGATGCATTTTGGTTTTTTTCCATTATTAGTTTGAATCCTTTAAAGCTTTCCTACTTAGGCATTCCCATGTCCTTAAAAATCCTTCATATAATGACTTTCAACCTCTTATTTAGAAAATACATAATAGAATCTAGAACTGGTGCAATGGAAGTCTCACTGTGACTAAAAGAGCTCAACTTATAAACTTCATCTTGAATAGCTTACATATGTATTAGGTTTCCCTTTAATGGTTCCTGCTAGTATTGTTAAAACCACTGATAAATTGATAAGGAGATTTCTATGTATAGGGAATTTCATGAAGTATTTCATTTCTAAATTTAAATGGATTAATATTTGTTTACCTGAATATGAAGAAGGTTTAAAAGGTTGCCTTTAAGAATTAATAATAAAGTTTTAACGATTAATAGGATTTGGAGATTGCTCAAGGATAAGCAAGCACTTTGGGTGCAATGAGTGCATGTATAATACTTGAAAGATGAGAACTTTTAGAACATTCAACCTAAGTATAACTTTTCTTTAACTATGAATCAAATCCTTAAATTAAGAGGAAATGTTAGGCTAGAATTCATGTATAGGATTAGTAGTGGATAACATTCTTCTTTTTGGTTTGAAAATTGGAATCCACATAGACCCCTTGACAGGGTTTTGGAGCTCTCCCATGAAAATCCTTTTTTTTCCAATGCTACAATAAATGAGCTGATGATAAAATTGGTTTTTAATTTTAATCAGATTTTAGATTCACCTATAGTTGTTTACTTAAAAAAATTATGCTAAAATCAAGCAGAGAATATGTTATAAAATGGAACAAAAACTTTTTAGGATTATTCACTAATGTTTCTTGTAAGAATTTACTAAGATCATGTTAATAAGGTCAAATGGAACTGTTCTATCTGGTACAAAAAATCTCATTCACATGCTTCCTTTGTCCTATGGTTAGCAATAAAAGAGATGCTCAATGCCTAGGTTAGATGCTCTAGAATCTTATATATTCCTAATACTTGTGCTTTATGTAGATTTGAGCCAGAATCTTCAAATCAGTTACTTTTTTAAACGTGAATTATCCTCGTATGTATGGAAAGGCATTCTTAGTCTCTGTAACATAACTCTTCCCTTGTTAATTGGCTAGATATTGTTAAATGAGTTATCAAATTTAGCTTGCTTGTGAAGATGTCATACTAGCCTTGAAAATTTCCTTTGTTAACCTAGTGAATGGAAGTTGGAAAGAATACACCAATAGGATTTCCATGAATTAGGCAAAAAGGAAAGAGGTTTTTCTTTCAGACATTGCAACATGTGTAACACCCCACTCCTGCTGGACTCGAACCCGATATCGATAGTGATATCCGAATCCGTGCCCCGCGAGGGTGGCGTGTCACATCACTTAACAGTTAAACTTCGGTACACTTTTTTTTTGAATACTCTTATCAATGATCATTAACTCGGGCTTACTTTTTCTTTTTCAAAACATTTTGTTTACTTAAACTGAAAACAAGACACATCACATTTTAATCGATGAAACATAAAGTACAGAAAGTTGATAACTCAAACATTCACTTTATTTTGTCATCATTTGATACAAACACAATAAAATCAAAAGTATCTTTCATTTGCCACTTGGGCCCATTTCAAATTATAAAATACAACATTATCATTCATTTACAATTTTCCAAAATTATCTCAAACTGTGACACTCGATTTCAAAAAGTACAACATTTTTGCGGAAAAATATAATTCAGTACAAAAATAAACAGACACTATGCAGACGTGGACTGATCCTGACCTTTAATCCTGTCTCGCATGCAGTACATCTACTCCCGTTGTCTAACAGGGTATTCTTCTGAATCCTGAAAAATAATTGCAAATTGGGGTGAGTTTTGCGAACTCAGTGAGGAACCATCATCAATGGTCCACTCAATTCATGCATCACATTAGGCATGTAACACTTATAATTTCACATAATCAGAAATTTGCACAATGGG
>JANIIA010064569.1:0-10735 GCA_027478495.1 Erythroxylum alaternifolium
ATTTGACTCTTGAGTGTCTACCTTTATTTTATGTAGTTTGAGAGTAAAATTTGTCACAAATCAATATTAATTGCACTAATTAATTTTCTAATGACAATTGATACTACAAACTCCTAGTTGTTAATTGTAGGAGACTCAAGCAGAAGAGACTCAAGAAGATGTAGAGTCAAGGAAAGGCTGAAGTCAAGTCAACAAGTGAACAAGTGCAACAAAAAATTCGCTGCGGAGAAAAGGATGTGTCACTGTGGGAAAGTATGAAGAATTCCAAGCAGAACTTTCGGGAAAAGTTAGCTGCGATGAAGATTAATTCTGTCACTGTGGCAAAAGAACCAATAGTGTAGCTAAAACTTTCGAAAAAAGTTTGTCACGGTGAACTTTTCTGTCACCACGCCAAACCTTCGAATACCCGAACCATTTTTGGAAGTTTTCCTATTGTGGAACCCGATCCATAACTTTTTTCTTTTAAAAACCTACCATATTAGGTTAAGAGAGAGCCGACATAGTAAAAAAACACACTCTCACTCTCTAAACCTTCGGACACTCTATAATCCACTATCCTCCACTTCACCATCAGCTCCTCCACCGACAGCTGCTACCATGGGTTTAATCAAGTATTGGACATTCAATGTGTTATTAGGATTTGTTGATGTAGAACTTAGAACTTGAATATATGAAGTCTCATATATGTCTATTTGTGATTTGGTTAATTCTCTTTCATCTACCTAGTTGTTTTTGATATTGAGATGATTCTAGATCCTAAAATGACTTCTTACATTTACGTATCCATTGCACACACTAAGAGCATTCAACAAGGTTTTAAGAAATGGAGTTCATTGATTAAAACCTTGGACTTAAAGAGTTTTTTAAGGTTTACCATTTGAAACTTAGTGATTCACTCCCACAAAATTCGTTTTGAACTATGATAGCCAAAGCCTATTTTCAAGAGGATACTATCATCATTTGATAATTGTTTTCATTATATCGCTTTTCTATTCCCAAAATCCAAAAAAATACTTTTCATTACATTTTCTTATAATTTGCTTATTTTTGTCCAAATTTCCAAAGATTTAAACCCCCTCTTCCTTGCTTATTTTTGTTTCATTACATATAGGCTAGCTTAGTTCCATTCATTAGGTTCCGCTTAAGTGAAATGACCTGAGGTTGCATTCTATACTGCAATCCTTGGAATTAAAAGTTTTTGATTTGACCTCCAAGGGTAAAAACAAAAGGGCTCAAATCAGAGGGTATAAGGGAAACTTTTCTATAGTTAAAGGACATGCAGAGCGTAATTCACCACTAGATTGAAGGTTCCTTAAATTTTCAAAAGTAGTTCTTATAATAATAATAAAAGTAAGGGCATAAGCAAGGTCCAGGAAAGGACTAGAATGCCTTTTACCCTTAAGGTAGGAAACTTGTATAAAGTAAGAGCAAGATATAAGCAAAAGCAGGATGATACATAGTCATGTCCCACAATACATTTGCAATAGACAATGCGTAAAAGGTAGAAAAACTCTAGTTTTAACATCTTGGTCTATCTTTTCCACTTTTCTTTCATTCTAAACTTAATTTTAGATATTGAAAGGTAGTAAAATTCTTGAGAGACCAATTTTGAATTCGTTTTCAATAGAGAAGGAAATTGGAACTTAACCTAATAAATAAGAACTTATTGGAATACATAGATTTCATATAAAACTCTTTCTACCTTGATTTCTTTTATTTTTCAATTATTTTGTTAGTGAAAAATGATGTACAATTATTTTCTTTATATATTTAGATAGGGTGAACCCTAGTTTTGTCTTTGTTAATGTTTGATTTAATTTTATTTTTAAAGTTAGATTTATTTTTGTGAAATATGTTTGGATGTTCTTAAAGTGGATTTAATTAAAGCTAAAGATTAGACATGATATTAATTTGCATATGGACAATTCAATAGAAACTACATATAGGCTGATCATGAATTCAATATTAGGAATTGCATAAATTCTACAGTGTTAGGGTCATAACTTTCATGAAAATTTATATCTTATTATATTTTAAAAGGTTTTAGTTGGATATAGATATCAATTAATCTATTTGAGAATAGGTGATTATAACTTGAGAGAGAGAAAAATTCATAACCTAGGAATTTCTAATAGTGTAGATATTAAATACCTTCTATATTTATTAAATCATAATATTAAAGATAATATTAGGGACAGTCATTGTTTAAACATTAATCTTATATTAAACTATTTTCATTATTTTGTTCTTAGTGGTTTATTCCTTTATTCATATTTTATTATTTAAATTCTTTATTTTTATTCTTTTATTAGATAGTAGTAGTGAAGTGATCTAAATTGTTTTAGCTCCCTTATGCCATTGACACTTTATTCATTACATTACTTATCAATAATAGTTCCATTAATCTTAGGCTGTGAGACTTATTTGTTATAAACTTCAAGAATTTGAAAACAATAGAACACACCCCAAAGGCCTAGATCTACCCCTTCTAATAAATTATTTTATATGGTAAGACCAATGGGTGTTGTTTATACTATGATTTGATAGGTGTTTTAGTGTGTTTATTAGATGATTATCATATATGTAGGCTTAGAATTGTATTAATGTGAGTATTTGTTTATATTCTAAGTGTTTGCATGGTTTAGAGCATGATTTCAATCTTAATTTTATATTTGATGACTTTTTTGATGTGTTTGTTAGTGGCGGAAATAAGATAATTAAAGAACAAATAAGTTGGACGTTCGTGGAGATGCATGGGCAGGATCACAATCATGAGTCCCATGTCACGACCATGATAAAAGAGATTTTCCTAGAGCCATGATCGTGACTCTCGTGTCACAACCATGATAGAAGAGTTTCTCTAGAGTTAGGATCATGACTCCAATGTTACTTGAAACAAAGTAGATCGGAGTGGGAGATCAATAACAACATCAGTAAATTCCAACTTTTTAGATCAAGGGGAAAATGAAGTTTTCATTCTTTTTCCCTTGTTTCTTTTGTTATTATTGATGTGTAATTGGAATTCTAATATGTTATCATCTTCATGAAGCTTTAAATATCAAATTAGGGTTTATTTTGAATTTATTTTTTGACTTTGATTATTATTGATTCAATACATATTATGGTGTTTGTGATAATTGTGCTTGTTTATACTTTGATAACAAATCAAGGAAGTAAGTCAAAAGTAATTAGATTAGATTGTGTAAAGAGAGTTACATTTTAGTAAGTCCCACAATTATCAAATTAACAATCATTCAAAGAGAGATCTTGTGGGAGAAATTAATTATTCCATACATAGCTTTAGATTTAATTGAATAAGTTAGGGAAAGTTTTATGAATCGAGAGATTGCAAATCTGGAATTTTCTAATTCAATTAAGGTTAATTGATTAGGTCTTGAGAGAGTGTAATCAATACCTTTAGAAATATATGATTAAACATATAATTGATTCAACAATAGTTAAGGAAACAAAATAAGAAAAAGATAAGTCCTAAGCTTTAAACCTTGATTAATCTCTAATATTATTGGCAGCTCACCTATTAGTTATTTGTTTATGTTTTTTATTAATTTATGTTATTTAATTTTATCAAAATCAATTTCATGTTACCTTAGACAAACCTATGTTCAAATTGTTAGCTATTGCATGATCCTTGTGGGAACGATACCTTTCGCTACTATAATATATGACCCGTATACTTGCAGGTATTGAGAGTTTTATTAGATATAAAAATTTCTCAATAATTTTTGATGCCATTGCTAGAGAATTTATCATTAGGAAGATTTGAATTCCTTTGATATAAGGAATTATTACCCTTTTTTATGTGATTGAGGTACCTAATCCAAAGAAAGAAAAGAAAGTTTGGATGCAAAGTAGAAGACACATCAATCTTGACATCAGAAGGTAAAAATGAGGAATCTGAAGAGTTAAACACTAAGAAGAAATAGAAAGGATGGTGGTAGAGGAATTACATCATAGAGAGCAAAGGGCACTTATTGACTTTATGAGGCTAGGGTTCAATGCTTATCATAAAGGATTTACATGACCATGAGTGTAAGTGATATACGACTTGTTAGAAGAGATGGAAAACAATAGTTATCTTTAGACATCAGAACGTCATAGATATTGGTCAACCTTCCTAGATCTAAAAGGAATGATTTCTGTAGATTCAGTGATAGCATTGTAGGTTGAGATTGAAAACCCTACCAAGCAATTAATTAGCATGATTGCCTCCTCTTTCTCTCCATTCAAAGCAATTCAATATAGATACGACCTATGCAGGCAAGAAAGCCATATCACAACCAATTGCTTCCTAGTGGAAAACAACAACGTGTAGCAATTCAACTTCATGGGTGCATAATATGGTTAGGGAAGTAACAATCCTTATTTAAACACGTAATACTAGTGGCATAACCACTCAAAATTCTGTTCGTGTAAAAACAGGGACTAAAATGGGACCTTAAGGCCTACTAAAATTTCAACAAGATGAATCTAGTTCATGGGATTCAAAATTAGAGAAGCTCACAAGTATAAAAGGGAAGTTTGAACAAGTAGCAGAAGATCATGCCTCTTCTATTTACAAGCTAAAGGTTTAGATGGGCCAGCCTGCCAATGAATTCTCTAAGAGAAGTGTGGAGAGCCTTCTGAACAACATGGAAGTAAATCCAACAGATTAATTTGAGGTTATCACACTTAGGAGTGGGGAAGAACTGGAAGAACTAGTAGAGAAACAAGCTAAACCCACCTTGTAGAGGACCAAAAGAAGAAGAAAGGATGAAGAAAAGAATAAGGACCTTCCTTATATTCCTCTTGCACCTTACCCACTGAAATACCATTCCTACCAAGTCTTTAAAAGAATGAATGGGATATATAATTTGCAAATTTCACAAAAAACCTGAAGAAATTACAAATTACATTTCACTTTATGGAGGCTTTGAAGAGCATACCCACATATGAGAAGTTTTCTAAGGAAATATTATTAAGCATGGGAAATTGGGATGATAATCAAACAATAGCCATGATGGAAAGTTACAGCTCCTTCATTATCATCCAAAGTCCTCACAATTGACAAATCCATGTTACCCTATGTAGTTGGTAATTTAAAGTTTTCTAAATGCTTATATGACTTAGGCAGAAGTATAAACCTTATTCATTTACTGATTTTTAGGAAATTAAGGTTAGGAGATGTGAAGCAAACTTGTATACTTATTTAGTTGGCATATCATTTAATAAAGAAACCGTTTGGTGTGATGAAAAATGTGCCAACAAAAATGGATAAGTTTATTATTCCGTTAGATTTCTTTATTCTAGATTTTTGAAGATGATCAAAACTATCCACTAATTTTTGGTATACCGTTTTTAAATGGTGGATGAGCTTTGGTAGATGTCAATGAAGACAACCTCATCCTTTAGATTGGTGATGAAAGAGTGAAATTCAATATGAATAAGGTATTAAAGAATAAAAAGGAGAGAAGCTCCTTCATGAGAATTGATATAGTCGAATCTTTAAAGGAAGAAGAAGGGAATGAGGAACAAATGACAAAAGGCACAGGTGTTGAAGAAAATATGAAAGTCTTTGTTCATGAAGTAAAGAAGAAGATGAGATGAGGGTGAATGAGGGAGAAAGAGAGCAATTTAGCTTCTTACAGGACAACCTGTTAGATACAACAAAAAGCTGAGGGAGTTTCGTCATTTCTTATTTTATTGACAGTTTGTTACAAAAAAGGACATTACTAAACTTATTAGGTTTTCTTAATTTGGTTAACTACGTCCATTTGATTATCTTGCAACACGTAGCCTATTTATAGGCTGCAAAACTAAAATTGGATGATACAGGTGGAAGTAAGCCACACATCATAAACCTGGGTTGAGCATAAACGTAAAGAGTACGTTAAGTTAATGACGTTAATAAAGTGCTACTTGGGAGGCAACCTAAGAATTATGATATGATTTGCTTTTTATTTTTATCTTCATAATATTTTATTGGTGCTTGTTATTTTTTATTTCTTTTATGTTTATTTTGTAGGGACTAAATTGCTAGAATTTGATGGTATGAAGTATCTTTAAATTCCTTCACCAACACCGTCACCACCTTGATCTCTTTAAGGGGTTTTGTGCTTTTAACCTTTTCTTTTTGTTATTTATTGTCTTTTTATTTTAATTTATGTTTTTTTCTTTTTCTCACATTAAAGACAATGTGTTGTCTAAGTGTGGTGAGGATTGTGCATTGACATGTCATGTGTATGAATTTTACATATCATATTGTCATAGTTTTTGATTAGGTTGACATTATGTGATGATATGCTGCAAATGTGTGAATTTGTCGATGGAAAAAGGAATTATTTTAGCTTTGAACATAGACATTTAATTTGTAAAGGCATATTGATTTGTAAATTTTATGTTTTAAGTACCTTTGGTTAAATATACATGTTAATTAGGATATGACATTTAGTTTGTTCACCTTAGGAAATTTGTTGTATACATTTATAGTTATAAGTTAATTAAATGAGTTAGCATTACGATATTTGCTTAATTTTTGGTACATTTAACTCTTTACACTTAGTGATTAATGATATGAAAATACTTAAGATACTCACTATAGTTCTTATATGGTTTTAGGTACAATTAGGATGCGAAAGAGCTAAAGCGAGTCAAAAGCACTATATTTGAGTTGTATTCTTGAGAATCACACTTACTTGTCTTCTTGGAGCAAGAATGAGAAGGATTAAAGTAATAGAAGACAAGAAAATACATCAAATGAAGAGCATGAAGAGTGTTGAACCAACTCACGGCCATGCATGATTTGTTATGGCCGTAAGACACATCTCATGGCCATAACAAAAGTTGTCATGGGTGCGAAACATTTGTCAAGCCCATGACTCATTTTGCATCGGTGTGACACCCATGTCATGCCTATTCATATGAGGATCATAGCCATGAGCCTTAACTAAGGTGGCTTATAGGAGTGACACTATCATGCACGCCCGTGAGACACTTATAGCTCACTCAAACCTTACTTTTTAATATAAAAGCATCATTTATGTGACAATCGACGGGATGAAAGAAGAGGAGTGTTTTCAGCTGGGAGAACTTTGGGAGCTTCAGGAGAGATGAGAAAAAGGGGTAAACCTTTTAACCGTGAGAGACCCATGGAGGGGTAGATGTCCAAACGCTAGTTCAGAGCTGACATCGACGCTGACGACCTGATTAAGCAATTCTTTTATTGTTTATTGTTCTTTTCTCTTATGGATTGATTATGTTATCCTATGTTTAATGTTTAAGTGTTATGTAAACATTGTTTTTCCGATTCATTTGCAGCGACTAATGGTTTGTCATTATTAGTGATAACATAGCCTAGGTTAAATAATATGAGATTGTGTGATTATTGCTTAGATTGGTATGTTTTTCTCACTCATAAGATGGTTGTTTGATTAAACTTATCGAGCATCTCCAAGGTTATCCGATAGCTTGGATTAATTAACGAGCTCTTCTTAATTAACTATGACATAAGGAAAAACCTGGATTAATAGAGCTTGTTGCTAGTTTACGACCAACAGTTCAAAGAGAGATGTGAAGACAACAATTCAATGAAATATGTTTAATAGTGTGTAGGCCAAGATTGAACCAAAGAATCGGGCTCCTAACAAATTCACTAGTTTCATCATTTTTGCATGCTTTGTTTAATTTGTTTTTATTAGGTTAGTTTTATTTTATTTTCTTATTTTAAATGAGACAAACCCCCTAAAAAAACCTAAACACCGATTAATTTTATTTCAATAACTTTACACACACTCTCTGTGGGATTGACTTAGACTCACCATTGCTATAGTAATAGTCTAGTTTATTTTGTGTAGTGTTATGACACACTACCACATGATTATTAAACTTTCATGAGAAGTATTGAATAAAAAGAAATGAGTTAGGTTATATGAAATAAAAGAAAAGTGTGTTAAATAAATAACTATTTTATTAGCCCTTTTGAAACAAATATTAGGTTATGAAAATAGTTGGTAGCTAGTTGGGAATGTGATATAGTTGAGTAATTAGGGGCATTTGCGACAAAACGTTTATCTTCAGATTAAAAGGCTAGAATGACATTCCAACTAAGTTAACTAATAAAATATAGCCTAGTTGAGTAATCGACAGACATTCATGATAAGATGTTTGCCTTTGTGTCAAAAGACTAGGTTAACATTAAATAAATTAAAAAAGTGGTGTTTCGATAAATAAAACTTAATGATCTTTGAAAATAGAAAAAAATTTTATGAGGGGATATTTAGTGATAATTGCAATTTTTGATTGATTACTAATTATAAATGTATGTGTACAAAGTGCTATAAGTGAATGAATATGATGATAATGTTTGGATTAATATTTATATTCAATTCAAAGTTCCTAACCATGAAATGCATAGGTTAGTATGTTGGCACCACTTGAATGATTGATGTTTGCGATTAAATTGATACCGTAAAGTTTGATGCCACTGTCTCATTATTACATGTTGCATGAATGTACTATTATGTGTTTATGTTTGGTTTGTTTAAGTTTTTGTGTTTTTGTTTTTTCTTGAGGACAAGCAAAATTTTAAGTATGGAGAAGTTGATAGTTGTAGTTTATACTATGTTTTGATAGGTGTTTTAGTGTGTTTATAGGTGTTTATTAGATGATTATTATATGTATAGGCTTAGAATTGTGTTAATGTGAGTATTTATTTATATTCTACATGTTTGTGTGGTTTAGAACATGATTTTGATCTTAATTTTATGTTTCGTGATGTGTTTGATGTGTTTGTTAGTGGTGGAAATTAGACAAACAAAAAACAAGGAAGTTGGATGTGTATAGAATTGCATGGGCAAGGTGGCAATCGTGACTCCTATTTCATGAACATGATAGAAGAGTTTTTCCTAGAGTCACAATCGTGACTCCCATGTCACTATCATGATAAGATTTTTTTTTCCAATCGTGACAGAGGTTTTCTAGGTTCTACTTCTCCCATTTGTTTTAGATTTTGGGGGAATTTTTGGAACCGATCAAAGGGTGAAAACCTTAGTTACACCCCCAAAACCCTAAGAAACTATTTAAGAACATTAAAAAGACTAAAAAATGCAGAAGTCATTAAATCAAAGTGGATCAAAGTGGGAGATCAAGAAAAACATTAATAAATTCCAGCCTTTCTGATCAAGAAGCAAATAGAGTTTTTATTCTTTTTCACTTGTTTATTTCGTTATTATTGACGTATAATTGGATTTATATGATGTTTATCATGTTCATAATGTTCTAAATTTTAGATTAGGTTTTATTCTAAATTTTTTATGACTTTGATTATTATTGATTCAATATATATTCTTGTGTTTGTGATAATTATACATGCTCATACTTTGACAACAAATCTAGAGAGTGAGCCAAAAGTAATCAAATTAGATTGTGCAATGAGAGTTGATAATTTAACAAGTCCTACAACTATCAAATTAACAATCATTTTAATAGAGATCTTGTGTGAGAAATTAATTATACAATAGATAGCTTCAGATCTAATTGAATAGGTTAGTGAAAGTTTTGTGAATCGAGAGGTTACAAATATGGAATTTTCTAATTCAATTAGGGTTAATTAATTAGGTCTTAAGAGAGAGTAATCAATGCCTTAGGAAATCTAGGATCAAACATATAATTGATTCAATAATAGTTAAGGAACGGAAAAAACCTAAGCATTCAACCTTGATCAACCCCTAATCTTATTGGCAGCTCACCTATCAGTTATTTATTCGTTTGTTTTATTAGTTTTTTAATTTATGTTGTTTAATTTTATTCAATCAATTTCATGTTACCTTAGACAAAGTTAGGTTCAAAAAGATCACACATACAAGGCATTTTTGCTTAAGACAAAACCCCTTACTAAGATGTAGATATGCTATAAGGTTGTGCACTAAAATTTTAGGTATTTGAACTAAATCGTGATTTAAAATTAAATTAACCAAAAAATATTTCAAATATTAACTCAATTAAAAAATCTGAACTTTATATGTAAAATAAATATATTAGAAAAATAAACCAACAAGTACTTAACAATCTATAATGAATATAAACTAACATAATAATAATTATTTTTTAAACTTGTATGAATACGAGAGGCTTGTTTGAAATTTTATCCTAAGCTTTTGATGTAAAGATAAATATTATTTCATGAAGACGTCTGGATACTCAATCAAGTCATATTTTCAAATGACCACTAGTACCATTTATAATTTTAAACTATTACTTAAACCAAAATAAGTGAAGTACAATTTATTGATGCTAAATTTATTCACAAAAAATTACCACATTAAATTTCATTATATATGGATTGATAAACTAATCATTTACATAAACACTAAAATCATATAATGTTAAAACCATATATATAGTCATATCTTTCAATTTAAGCCTTATTATAAAGACCATTTAATCAAGTTTAAACTAAGCTACTTATTAGTGAACTTATTTATTAACCTAAATTACTTGAATCATAAACCATTTTAATATCTAATGAATCACCTTAATTACCTTAATCTCCATCTTTTCTTTACACAAAATTGTAACTTAGTAAACTAACTACAATTAGACTATATAACTAAAAAGATATTGTAGATCATTTAATCAAGTTTAAACTAAGCTACTTATCAGTAAACTTATTTATTAACCTAAATTACTTGAATCATAAACCATTTTAATATCTAATGAATCACCTTAATTACCTTAATCT
>JANIIA010064580.1:0-10735 GCA_027478495.1 Erythroxylum alaternifolium
GTACACTAAATCCTTATATGCACAAAACTCACTATTCACAACTGCATGAGCATGAGATGTGGTAATTTACCACACCTAGACCCGTTTCTCTGGTCCGACCCGTTCTTTGGAAACGGGATGTTACAATAGAGGTAAACTTTTAAGCAACTCTGTTTATAAAATAAAAAAAGTTATTTGTATGAAAGAAGAATGACTTAGGCTACTTACAAGTGTTCAATCATATGTGATAGTTTGACAAATAAAAGACACGGGCCTATTATTAATTTTTTGGTTTATTCTACAAAAAGGATAATGTTTTTAAAGTTTATTAATGCATCTATTTTAGATATTTGATGAATTTGTGAATGAATTTGGGCAAGAACATATTGTTTATTTCATTATTGATACTGATTATGTTTATAAAATAACTGGAAGAAGATTGCAAAGTAGGTATAATTCTTTTTATTGGACTATTTGTATTGTATACTTCATTTGTCTGGCGTTGGAAAATATAGGAGATAGATATTTTCCTATGATTTATGGGACTATAGAGAAAGCTAAAAAGGTGACTAAGTTTATCTACAATTATGCATAGATCCTGAATTTAATGAAAAAGGATTTCATCAATGGTAGGAATTTGCATTGTCCTACTATTACATGACCTAAAACTAATTTATTATCACTTTTGTATTTTATTTTGATGAAGAATGAGTTGAGGCAAATGTTTATAGGTGATAAGTGAGTTATATATCAATATGCTAGGTATAGTGTTAGATTGGAGGTTTCTAGGATTATACTTAAAAATAATAAAATTTGGTCCCAATATTAATTTGTTATCTGAGTTTGTGAGCCTTGGTGATGGTAGTTCATCTAGTTGATAATGATGAGAAGGCAATAATGTGTTATTTTTATGATGCCATGAAGAAGGTGAAGGAAGCAAGTAAGGCAAATATAAAAAATAGGCCTTCTTTGTACACACCTTATCTTGCAATCATCAATGAGAAATGGGAAAGGAAACTTTACTCTTTGTTTTTTTATAGCTGGGGCATTTTTTAATCCTAGTTTCTATTTTAGACTAAGTTTTATAAAGAAAGATGAAGTTAATCTAGGGAATGTTATTAACTATTACAATAATTTTTGGCCATAAGATGATGCAAGATCTCCTAAGCTCACAAATGAAGATTTATAAGGATGTTTTAGTGATTTTGGGATATCCATTGCTATTAAAATTGCAAAGGTTTTCAATTTGAATCTTGAGTTAATGTGTGAGTGCAATAAGATATGAAAGGAATTAGAGCATATTTAAATTCATCCATTACAAGAAAATGGATATATTGGAATACAAAAGATTGAAAGACTTGGTTGTTGTTTGATACAATTTAAAGCTTCAAGAAAAAATATGTTATTATCATTATTAAGATGAATATAATTTCTTTTAATTTTTTAATAATTTAATTTAATTTGCTTACTAGAACTCTTAATATAACAAGTAGTTATATAGATCCAATTTGTCTTATCTATATCGATCTTTTGGCAGATTGAGTTTCTAAGGAACTCGAGTTTGATAGATAAGAGTGACTTGGAAGATAATCTTGAATGAGAAAGTATTGACTTATCATTTGGAACAATGAATTTGAATGATGGTGATGATGGGGCTCCTTTCAATGACAAGGATTTTGTACTAGATGAGAATTATGGTTAATGTGAATTGAGCGAATATTTGATCGAATGAAGTTCTAGGTTTTTATTTATTCTCTTCTTTTTATTTCACTTATATTTGATGTGTTTAGTAAATTTTATATATTAAATATAAATATAAATGTAAACGTTTTTGTTTTAGATTTCATTTCTAATTGGTTGTTTCCTTAGCTAAACAATTTTTATAATACTTAAATAGTCATAAATCTTTGTTATTATTTTTATTTAATGTAATTATTATATATTATATGATGAAATTATAAAATTTTAAGTACTTTGTATCATCCTCAATTTTATACTTATATGACGATTAAATGATCATTTTCATATTAATTGTCATTATTATTTATATGCAAAATATGTGAAAAGTAAATTAATAGAAATAAATAGATTGTTGTTATTTCAATTTTCTATTGTTATGATTTTTAGAGGCAAAGTTGATATAAAATTATAAATTATATAATACAATATATTTGAGGGGCTATTTTGCAATTTAAAAAAATTTAGGGACTATTTTATAATTTTAAAAAATTACCTAAAATGATACCTGATATTAACTGGTAATAGTATAGTATCATACTAAATTCAAATCCAGTACAGATACGGCTACGATATTCGTAACGTTGATACTTGGTCTAATGTCCTAAGTTGTTAAGCGTTTGAAATTTATGATTAAAGCTTCCAGCACCATAAATATTATAGCTTATCACTTGTGTTGTTTGAGTTGCCTATCTACTATTATCAATCTTCTTACTCAACATTTTTAACTCTACCTCTAATGTTGTCACCATATCTACATTATGCATGTCACCCAATTTTAGGTTTGTTCTTGGATTATTCTACTATTAATTACTTATAACTATATTCTTAATTAGTTCTTACAATTCAAAAGTTTTAAAGTAAATAGTCTCACTAGAAGATGCATTAATTAATTAGATGGATAATTTAATCCACTATAAAATGTTTGCACTTATAATTTGAGTCCATGGTTCAGGTACTTTCTTAACAACTCCTTCCATCACTCCCAAGTATTATAAAACTTCTTACTCTCTAATTTTTGGAAGTAAAAGATATCATCCTAATTTTTTTTTCACGTTAGAGGAAAACACCTAGCTAAAAGTTTTTAGAATAAGTGGTAATAGATCTAGAAGGCAAGGATTTTAACCATGATTTAGTTATGTCCCTTAATGTAAAAGGAACAAAAGGAACAACCTCAACTAAATAGCAACCTTTAAAGCTCTAACAATCTTGAAAGTATAAAAATATCCAAGTTGGCAATATGTGCTTGGATCCTCATTTAGTAAGTCATCGAATTGTATAAGCCATTAAACCATTTGAATTATGTTAGGCTTGATCTCAAAATTATTAGCCTCCATTCTTGGCCTTATAATGCTAGATTCTATCCCTATAAATGCGATCTAGTATAATGATAAATTTTAATTATACTATATCCTTAATATGATTTTGAGAATATTTTTCTTGTTTTTGGATGATTTCCATAGGAATTAGTACTCAATATGGAATATATTCTGTTTTTAAGCTTTATTTAGATCCTCATTGGAAAATGAAGGAACATTAGTAATTTGGAGTCTGTTAAGTCAAAAAGAGTTCACTTCTTCTATTGATTTTGATGAAAGTCAAATAATAATATTAAAAAAAGTGTGTGAACTATTTTGATGAGTTTGTTAAGTGTGCAGATAAATGTAAGTAGCACAAATCATCAAATCAAGATGATATTCAAAGAGTTGACTAAGACAAAGTGTAAGACGGACAGACGAAGTCACAAGACGAAGCAAAGTCATAAGATGAAGAGAAGATATAAGATGAAGTGAAGACATAAGACGAAGCATACAAATCAAATCAAGATGATATAACTAAAGAGTAATCTACAACGCCAGTTAGTTAGTTAGTTGGAGTTGGTTATAGGACTCAACTAATAACTGATCTTTGAAGATTCTATAAGCAGTTTTCTCAAGAAGACCGTAGGAGAATTAGAATATAAATATCAATTGTAGTCATAGAAAAAATATAGAACTTTGAACTTTGAACTCTAAACTCTTTACTCACATGAAATAATTTTGTTATCAAGTGAGTATACTGTAAAAATATCCTGAGTGAAAAGAAGGAAGAAGAGAGATCAAAAACACCTTTAACGTGAGTTTAGAAAACTCATACAATATCTTTTCAAATGAAAGGGAAGGGTAGAGCCTGAAGAGGTTAAGATAGCAGATAAATAATACTTTGTGAAAGAGACCTAAAGAGGCTCTAAAAGTGAGAAATAATACTTGTAAAGTTACAAGAGATGGTGAAATCTCAGATAAACTCTGAGGAATAGATGTAGCCCAAAGGTTAAAGGTGAACCAGTATAAATTGCGGTGTCATATTCTTTAACCCTTATCTCTTTAATTTCTTATTGTTAGAAGAATATATACTATTTTCGCTATTGCATTACTCAAACAAAATAAGTGTGTTGTTTTGTAATCGTCCGAATCTTTCAAGAAAATCAAGAAGTTTTTTTAAGATTACTATCTTAGATGATTTAACACAATTCAACCCCCCTTCTTGTGTATTGTACATATTATACCTGATTTCTATAATAAAAAGTGATTTACTTTAGTTGGTATCAGAGCGAAGTTTCCAAGAAACACTATTGCAAAGTGAGGACAAAGATCTATGGCTGAATCACATGTTTTTATAGCTGAAGGTACCTCAGTCACAAGACTTCCTGTATTCAATGGTGAAGACTATCATTATTAGGACATACTGTGGCTCTTCATAGAATCCACGCACATTGATCTTTGGGATATCATTGAAAGTGGTCTATATATTCCAACATACTACAAAGGGAAAAGCATCTCTCATGACTAATGGTCAGCTGATCAGAAAGCCCGTGTTCAATTAAATTCAAAGGACAAGTTCTTTTTAAGTTATGCTTTAAGCAGAAGTGAATATGATAAGGTTCATGGATACGAATCTGCAAAGGAAATGTGGGACACATTAGCCATTGCACATGAAGGCACAAACTAGGTGAAAGAATCCAAGATTGGTATTCTTGTTCATCAGTATGAGTTGTTCAAGATGAAAGATGATGAGTATATTGATCAAATGTTTGGACTATTCCAAACAATCATTAATGGACTTAAAGCTCTGGGGAGAATCTACGATAGTCAAGATCATGTCAGAAAGATTCTTAGAAGTCTTCCAAAAAGATGGTGATCAAAAGTAACAACAATACAAGAGGTTAAGGATTTAAGCAAGCTAAAGCTAGATGAAATGCTTGGTTTACTGAAAATCCATCAAGTAGAGCTTGATGCAGAAGATAAACCCAGAAGGGACAAATCTATTGCATTGAAGGCTAGTCAGAAGAATCAGAAAATGTAGAAAAATAGAAGCACATCTTTAAAAGCATTAAAGATTGAAGAAATCAAGAATGATGGTTCCAGTTAATCTGATCAAGATTTAAGTGAAGATGAAGACCAACTATCTTTCATTTTAAAAAAAATTAGAAGGATGTGGAAAAAGAGAAAAGGGAAATAAAGGCTCCTCTTTAAAAAAGATTAGCAAAGACAATTCGAAGAATGAGAAAAGCTCTATCGTCTGCTATGAGTGTAATAAACTAGGACATTACAAGCCTGAATGCCCTTTGCTCAAAAGAAAATAAAAGAAGAGTCAAGGAAACCAAAAAGGCATGATGGAAAAAGGGAAAGATCTAGATTCGTCTGAATCTGAATCTAACTTAGAATCATCAAAATAAGCAAACACATGCTTGGTAGCTGAAGGTAAAAGCGATAATGAGGTAATCTCTGACTTTAATGATCTTCAACATGCTTATTTAGAATTTTTAGAAGATTCATATACTATTCTAAAACAATATAGATTGTTGAAAAATAATTTTGTTGAAAATTCTAAGAACACAAAAATCTTAGAAGAATAAAACGTTTGTCTTAAAAAACAAGTAGACGATATGAAAAAGAAAGTAACTATAGATAGATCTGAGGGGATTAATCAGTAAAAACAAAGGATTAATATTCTTTCAGTAGATTTATCAAAATTTACAGAGAGTACAAAATGGATGAATGATATGATTGGTAGTTATAGACATCTAGATGATAAAAGTTGTTTAGGCTTTTCTAGTAGAAATACAATTCATAATAGAAATGTTCTTTGTAATAGGAAATTTGTTCCTAATAGAAAGAAAAAAAATAGTATTCTTATTATTATTTTAAGAATAATTATAAGACTAAACCCAAAGGACCCCAAGAAAATATGGGTACCTAAGAAGGATATAGTATATACAGCATATTTCTTTACTTGGAAGAAGCAACCACCATCAATGATACTTAGACAGTGGCTGCTCGTGACACATGACAGGCAGAAGGTCTATGTCCTTAGACCTCCAACATAAGCAAGGAGGATCAGTAACTTTTGGAGATAATCAGTAAGGAAAAATAAACAGAATGAAGAAAAGATCTTTATTCATTAATAAAAGTATATCAAAGAACTTTTAGTCAAATATAAAACGGAAAATATTAAACCAATGTCAAATCCTATGCAGCCTTCAATCGTCTTATCTAAGGATGAAACTGGTAAGAAAATTTATCAAACTCTTTTTAGAGGAATTATTGGTTCTTTGCTTTACCTAATTGCAAGCAGACTTGATATAATGTTTAGTGTTTGTTTGTGTATAAGATTTCAAACAGATCCTAGAGAATCTCATTATATTGTTATTAAAAGAATATTAAGATACTTGGCAGGTTCTACTGATCTTTGCTTAATGTATAAGAAAGGTAAAGATTTTAGGTTAATTGGATACTACGATGCTGATTATATTAGAGATAGGATTGATAGAAAGAGTACAAGTGGAGGTTGTCACTTTCTTGGTCATAATCTAATTTCTTGGTCAAGCAAGAGGCAAAGTTCAATTGCTCTATTTACTGCAGAAGCTGAATACATATCAGCTGCAAGATGTTGTTCACAAATATTATGGATAAAGTATCAGTTAGAGGACTATTCTATCCAAGAAGATCAAATTCCAATCTTACTTTTCTCTTGTATATTGGATCTTGTTAGATAACATGTTGAATGATGGATGGATGTTACAAATAAGGGCTCTAAGGCTATTTATAGTCTTTCATCTCCTAACTAGATGATTAGGATCTAATTGATTCGGTATCCTACAATAGTCCTCTAGAATATTCTATACTATTATACATATATCACGTACATCATACCACTATCTACAAATCCTTTTGAGGAGAGAGGGGATGATGAGAACCAAGGTCAACATACCTTATTTCTTATAGTTCTCTTAGAATTCGTATTTGTAGGGTCTTAGACATTCATTATACATAAGGAATTCAGCTTATTCAATTGGAAAATAGAGCGAGAGTTTTCTCCTTGAGTTCTTGAAAAAACAAACCCAAAACTTATCAAAGAAATCCTTTCTTTGTGGTGTTCACAACACTTCCATTATAACCTTCATTCAAGTTTCTGTATTCCTTGGGTTTAGACTTTAATATAGTTTAAGTTTCTGGTTTCGTTAATGATGTGTATAAGACCAGATATTTGTTACGCTGTTGGAATGGCGAGCAGATATCAATCAAATCTAGGCTAAGTACATTGGAAAGCAGTAAAGAGAATATTGAGGTATCTAAAGGGAACTGTAGACTATGCATTATGTTATCAAGGCAATGATCTACGTATACAAGGGTATACTGATGCAAATTGAGGAGGAGATTTAGATAAAAGAAAATCTACTTCAGGATATGTATTCTTACTAAACCATGGAGCAACATCATGGAAGAGTAAGAAATAATCTTGCGTAGCATTATCCACAATAGAAGTTGGATTTATAGAATTCTCAACTGGCTATGTGGCTTCATCGATTCTTAGTGCATTTGGGAGTCACTAAAAGCGAAATTGATCCAATGACCATTAATTGTGATAGTCAACCTGCAATTGCTTATACCAAAGACCTCAAATTTTATTGTAAGACAAAGCACATAGATACTAAGTATAATTATATGAAAGATATAGTTACACGAAGAGAAGTGAATATGAAATACATATCTACACGGGATATGATCGCAGACCTAATGATAAATCCAATTTCTAGAGATGTATTCATTGGGCATGTAAAGTCACTAGGACTACATAGATGTTGACATGTACTGATAAACATTTCTTTGTATATGTTCATTCATTATAATGTCATATTTTGGATATAATATATGATGAAAATTATACATTGTGTATCAGTTGATTCATGAATATATTGTTTTGCACAAATATATTTTGGGATGAATCACAAGTATATGAGACAAATTAGAGATTGACCCTCTCACACGGGAAATCATCTCTAGTGTTTATACTCGCTAGAGATGAAACATGTTTGAAGTTTATTATCTAGGTGATAATTGAGAGCTAGAAATTTAAACCATAAATGTCACAAGGAAATTAGTTCAAAGTGATTTAATGATCACTATATCTATCTTACGTTGCCAGATATAAGTTCCGAACATTTTTTGAGTTGATAAGTGACTTAAGTTAAACATTAATTAATTATGTTTGAACTATCATCTGTACGGAATATCTTGAATGTAAGATGTTCAAGTTAAATGAAGTGGGTAAATACCGTAGCACATGACTTGTACCATGTATGCAAAACTGATTGCAAAGGGATTAATGTAAGTGTCCAGATCTCATCTTACATTATGTGTGCAACATTCCACTATCATAGGTTATATACCCAAGTTTTTAGGAACATAACCTACGATAATGGTATGTCAGAGCAATAACAAATCTAACGTACATAGGGCATATCTAACATACTCGAAATCATCATCAAATTTTCTCTTAAGACATTCACTTCGTTAATTTATAGAACTTACACTGTTTCTATCAACAAAGATTTACAAACCCTGATACAAATACTAATAAAACTACAAAATAGCAAAAACTATATTCCTTCGGGAGTTAGCTGACAGACCTCTGAGTCATTTCTCTATCCAACAGAAACTTTAAGTCCTGATTAAAACTTAGGTCTCCTGTCTTATATCTGAAAAGTCACAGTGCAATTTTTGATGAGTTTTGCAAACTCAATGAGAGAACCATCATTGATGAATTCACCGGATTACATAAACACAACACACATCTCACAGTAATTCATTTAAATAGATAAGCATTTATTCAAAAATTAACATTTCATGGCATAACATACGATCATCCATTTCAATTTGAATATCGTTCAAGAATTGCATACGTATTTGCATGGGACATGCATGAGACTCGTATTTGTTCTTATTGTTATGACTGAGTACCTTTCACATACTTATACAAAGGTTGGCCCCTAGGGCTCAGTCAGAACAGAATCACGGAGCAAAGCTCGACGTGCAGAACACATATATCACGGAGCAAACCTCTATGTAGAAGCGCTTCAAACTGGCATCTCAAGTCATAACGACTTTATCTGAGCATGCATTTTATAAAATGCATCAAATGCTGAATATGTCATACACACAATCTTATACAATTGTTCAGATGAGGTTTTCACAGTCATCGGACCTAAGTCCGACATTCAACTATTGTTGAGAAAATCGTATCTTTCGAAGTCATAACAAATCAGACACTTCCAATACATGATCGTAAAACAAACTCCTCGGACCTTAGGTCCGGAATTCAGAAACAACAACATATAGTTCAATTATATTGGAAGTTAACAAAACAAAATACATACAATCAAACAATCTTAGGAATACATCTAGGTTGACTCACAATATGCTCCCAGAAGCTATTGTCTAGCAATATCCGACTGGCGTCCGATGTGATCCTCTAAAATATACAGAACACATTCACAATTATCACCTTTTGTACAAACATACCAAGTATTTCAATGTACAAAAAGTATGCACGATGCATGATCAATGGCAATTTCAGGGTGTCTTCATAACTTCTCTCTCTTATCAACGCTCACTTAAATATAATAACACTTAGGTTTATGCCTTACTAAAACCATTAACATCACGATTCATTTCTGATTAACCTCTTTCCATGGCACTCTTTCGGGTCTCATGAATTTAGAGGGTGCAATGGATATAAGTTTGTTTACAGAAGATGCATCTTTGCAGACGATGCATCCTTACAGAAGAAGAAGATTGACAGAAGAAAATGATGTCACCCAGAGGAAGCTGACGTCATCAGAGAAGAAGTTTTACTATTTGTATAACTTTTCCTACAGATATCAGATTTAATTGTTCTTTATATGATTCGAAAGAGGACATCAAGATATACAAATTCTATAAAGACCTCAAAGACCAATTTTATCTTCTGAAGGGTTAAAAATAGGGTAGAAGATATACAATGAACAGTAAGACAGAAGGAGTTCATGAACAGTAGCACAGAGGAAGTTCATGAACAGTAACGCAGAGGAAGTTTATGAATAGTAACACAGAGGAAGTTCATGAACAGTAACACAGAGGAAGTTCATGAATAGTAACACAGAAGAAGTTTCGGCCACTTAGGTAGAAAGTAGGCGAATGCAAGAAGCAAAAGAAGCAATACGCAGACGAACCAAAAGACAGACGAAGCAAAAGATAGACGAAGCAAAAGACAAAGGAAACCAAAACACAAATGAAGCAATATAGAGGAAGATGACGTCATCCAGAGGAAACTGATGTCATCACAGACGAAGCAATACAGAAGAAGTTTGTTCATAGAGGAATTAAAACACAAACGAAGCTGGTTCATAGAGGACTGCATCTTGGCAGACGTTGCATCCTCACAGAAGAAGATAACTTATAGAAGAAGATAGCTTACAGAAGAGAATGACTCATAGAGGATGCATCTTTACAGACGATGCATCCTTATAGAGGAAGATGACGTCACCTAGAGGAAGCTGACGTCATCACAGAGGATACGTCTTTACAGACGATACAGAAAACAAAGGAAGCAGAACATATCATCTTTCATACCTATACGAATTTTATACATCATTTTCATTGCTATATATCTCCAAGCATGAAAACATCATCTATACTACTCCCTTTTTAGCTCCAGAACA
>JANIIA010064659.1:0-10733 GCA_027478495.1 Erythroxylum alaternifolium
GTGATGCCATGTGGAGTTCGATAGTTGTTTCACGTAGCACTCCATTATCTTAGGTTATGTGTCGGAATGACCCACGGACGTTCCGGTATGTACTCTAGGGTAATGGGGGGTTACACATACATACTCAATGCCCCTTAATAGACTTATTATTACTAAATTTCTCTATACCAGGCATATCTTCATTCGCTCCTCTTTATTTTCGGATACATACTCTCCATCCTCCTTTAACATCATCACGCTCTTAATAGGATATTGTAAAGGTATATACACTCTCCCTAAGCACTTGAAACCTTGATTCCTAGTTGTTGAAAAGGAATTGGGTTTAGTTTTCTCTTCACTTGATGTTTACATTTTCAATTTGATGGTTTCATTCTTAGGCTTTGGAGCTTTGTCATCTTTTTTACTCTATGGTTTATTCCATAATAAATAATCTATATTAGAAAAATGAAATATTTAATAGGCGTCTTTTTGAGTTATGTTCCACCTTCATGGCCATATGAATCATATCTTCTAACTCCACACAATTTAGTTCTATATAACATTGACAATTTTTAAATTTAGTCCACAAATGAAATAAGTCATTACAGATTCCCTATCCTCTCCATATTTACCCTAACTATGGCAACCTACATCTCCTTGTGGTATTTGTCCATACTCTTGAAATCTTAAGCTAAAGTTTGCAATCTGTAATATAGATCCCTATATTAGTAACTTGGCATAAAATATTTTACATCATCAGTTTCATCTCCTCTTAAGTTTTGACAGATGGCTCTCTATTCCATTTTCTAGTGAGAAATTATTGATCCCCCTAACCCATATCATAATAATTGAATTCCACAACTTGCAATTTAGCATTTTTCTTATCCAAACTCTACACATTTTTTCTACTCCAAATAAGTATTTGGGTCTTTCCTAAAAAAGATGATATCATCATCTTAATACTACTCATGTTATTATTCACCCTTTCTTTATACCCTCTATTATAACCTAAACCAAATATGCTCTTTATTTTTTACCCTATTTTATCTCCTCTTCCATCTCTTTCTCCTTTACTTCCCTTTAGGTTTAGCTCCCCAAAATAATTGGCAGAACTCTTTATCTTATCATAAACTTTAAAATCATCCACTATAATAAGCAAAGGTGAGTTATGCTGTAAACTATCTATGACATCTTCACATTTCTCCAACTTCAGCAAATTTCCTAATAAGATGCTCATATTGACCTTATATTACATTCATCATAAACTTTTGCTATATTCCTACTCTATCTTTATTGATTCTTACTTTTTCTTTGGAAGAGTTTTTTTTAGCTTTAAGTCATAATGAAACTCTAAGAAAATGTTAGTAGTAAAAGCACTCCCTCATGTTTTTCTCTCAAAATTCACTTTACTTCATAACATAAACTATTAAGTAAATGTCCTATATAAACTTGCTAATCTATCAAGAAGACTAGTTTTAACCTTTCCCTCTCTTAAAGAAAAAAATTGGATAAAATAAACAATGAAATTGAAACTATAAGATAAGAAAATAGAAAAATCAAAATTAAGAAATTGAGCTCTATATAATCTAATTAGACCGAATGGTGATGATGATGTTGATGGTGAAAAAGAATAAGAAGAAGAAAACAAAATGAATTTAATGTATAGAGTACCTTATTCTTTAGAAAAGGAATAACAATCTTTACTTATAAAGGATAATGCAATTGTCAACCTTTTATATATCCTTTAGATGAGACTTTTTAGGAACTTTTCCTCACAAAATTTTGCTAAATTTTTTCTCTTCTCTCTTATTTCTTTTCTTTACTTTTTGTATTAGCTTGTAAAATTAAAACACAAGAAATAAGAAGTCAAGAATAATGTTAGCCTCGGGTCTCAATTTAGACATAAAATTTTAATAAATAATTTATAGAACAAAATAAAATTCATAAATTCATGGTGGGATTTTTTTTTTCTGTTTTTTAAAACGAAATCTATATAGAGCACAGTGATGAGATGCGACAATTAAAACACAGTTGGTCAAGCCATGCAAAACTCACTGGTGTGAGTAAGGAAAGTCACGCCTGTGACTGAAAACGTCACAAAAGTCACGGGTCACGGGTGTGAGTTTTAAGTCTCACACCCATGAGACTTCAATAAAAAAAGCACGGCTGTGAGAAAAATTTCTAACAACCATGAGAGTCAACAAAAACAACGTACGGGCGTGAGAGAAAATTCTCATGCCTGTGAGAATCAAGAAATCAGCTTGTCGCGATTGTAACTTAATATAGATTGTCACGATCGCGATTTTCTTGCAAAAGTTGCGCACCCAACTTCAAACTACCATAACCTTCAATCCATAAATCCAAAAATTACAAATTTTATGTCGTTGGAAAGCTAAGAAATAGATCTACAACTTTCATTAAGACACTTTTGTCAAATTTCTCCTAGATCAATGCAGTTTATTCCTCAAAGTTTTAGACTGTATTTTTAACCCATAATCACTGTTTACATACATCTGCTAACAACATTTACATATATATATAGACATAACTAGTAACTTCAACCACAAGACCCAAAATCCAACTTTCAATTTCATACATACAACTTCTATATAAACAATTTTACTTAAAGAAAATCCATCTCAAAAGTCATCACGCAAACCATATTAACATTTGACAAAACATAACATTTTACATATCCATATGAAAGTCTCTGCAACTTTTCTTTCAACTTTCATTAATAGAGTTTCTACACCCCTCCATATTACAAATCTCAAAAACAACATCAGTAGCAAAATGTAAAACATAATCATGAATGCTCATGCTTGAAATGATTCTAAGTGCCAATAATTTCTGAACTACATAGATAAGTTACAAATGACAAAAATCCTTAGAGTCTGCCAAGGTTTTGCAAAGATTATTGTCGATCTGATTTTTCTTCCCCTGAGGAGTGGAAAATAGTGGAGTGAGCTAAGAAGCTCAGTGGCTAATATGTTTATAGCCAGCGATAACGAACCACACATATTCAAGTATATATATAAATCACATACTAAACTTAACAGAACAAATTCAAAATTTAAGACTTCCATATATATATATATATATGAACACATTAGCACACAATTTAGCATATATTTTTCATTCAATCATCACAAAATATCATTCACAATCTTCCATATCCAATAATTAAGGATGTAATGCACAATAAAATAGCTCGAGAGAATCCTATAGAACAAAATGGGGAAACCGAAGGTTACACTATGAACGAAATGAGTCCATTTTTCAGAGCTCATATGCCACAAGTGGGCAGCCAAGAGAAGGCTTTAAGTCGACGTGCACGTGATGAATGAAATGGTATCTCTCTTACCCATATGAACAGATTTCAGATGCATACATATCAAAATCATATTTTTCATGCTTCTAAATTTTCTGTTTTTCCTTAGCATAAAGTAACATAATTAAACAAACAAACATGACATAAATTTAGGGAAGATTTTTCCCACATTCACAATAAGTCAAGATAAAAATTTATACATTTTTTCCCATATTCACAATGAATCAAAGCAAACATATATACCATTCATGCACATAAATATTTTTTGTTCATCATCACAAAACTATAAACATATTACCCGCCTATTTTACTTAATACTTCCAAGATCAAACTTGCTCTTCGCCTTACTCTTGACTTCGACTAGCTTGATTCCCTTTAAAAGCATATATTTTCATTTAATCAACATACACGAATGAGATTCCTTAAACCTAACTATCCATGAATGAACTTAAGCTTAATTTACTCTTGATTTATCTAACTCAAAGAACTAAGATCTAACTAAAGTTATAAGAATCCAAGAAGATAAAGCTCTTATTCTTCTTCTTTCTCTCTCTCTTCATTTTTATCACATAAAACCTACTTTCTCTACTTCCTTCATCTATCAAAACAAAAGGAATGGACAAAGAATACCTAAAAACTCACCTAAACTTTTCCTTCTTCTTCTTTCTCTTTTTTCTTTCTTTCCTTCTTCTTCCTTTTCTTTCTTCTCCTCTCCTTCTATCTCTTCCACAACTCTCTCTTCTTCTTTTGTTTTCTTAACTCTCACGACTCCTTCTCCTCGTCTTATTAACTTAAGACAAAATTTTTTATTTTCCAATTTTACCCTTCCTTATTAAAGAAAATTCCTACTAACTCTTCCACTTAATTTTTCTTGTTTCTTTTTAATTCATGCCACCATATAAAAACTCATAATATACCATGTTAAACTCCAAAAATTTTCAAATTTATAAATTCTAATTTATTTTCATGCTTGATAATACTAAGAAAATCAGGTCCCAATAGCATTAATGGCGCCTCTCGTTTTTGGGTTTACTCCGTTATAGAATGTCTGCAGTAAGAACTCCTTGGGTAAATTGTGGTGTGGGCTTCTCCTCTGCAAATCCTTATAACGCTCCCATGCTTCATAAATGGACTCCCCATCACCTTATTGGAAATTTGTAATTTCTTTAACAATTTTGATGGTCTTTGTTAGTGGGAAGTACTTATCTAGGAAAACATACACTAGTTGGTCCTATGTCGTAATGTTGGCAGGGCTTAGTGAGTGATATCAAGCCTTCGCTCTATTCCTAAGTGTAAAGGGAAACAGTGTAACATCCCGTTACCCATGTTGAGGCTAGAATAGTAATTATGAGAGATTATTGAGAGAGTAGAAAATATATTTCATGCTCATGCATTATATCATATGCACATACACTTGAATATTGAATTTTTGCACATAAAAATAATTGTTCATGCATTCATTGACATTTTTCGGTTATAATTGATCTATAAACGTGATTATTTTTGGAATTGTGAATTATAGGTGTTAAAAATTGATTTGGAGGGTATATCTATCGACTTAGAATTTTTGGAGAAAATTTAAGAATTTTCTAAAGTTTAGGGGTATTTTTGTACTAGGAAAAATGCCAAGTGGCAGAACAATTGATAAATAGTGGTAGAAATAAATGTCAAATGGCAATACAAATTTTAATATGTCTCATTAAGATTTAATGACAAGTGTCATTGAAAATTGGGAGAAAATTTGGATTGAAAATTGGAGACAAATTGACTAGTTAAATAAAAGGCCAAGGAGAGACCTTAAGAAAGTGACATATGTCACTTGCCACACCACATGCCACACACCTCACACTCTTGTAACTTCTCTTGCAATACTATCTTTATTTTAGTTTTTCATTTGGATAAAACATTTTTTCTTTTCTTCTCTTCTTTTCATTCATCCCTCTTCATCTCTACATCAAAGTGAACCTTATTCTTACCTTTCTTTGCTACTCTCATCTTGTTGTCTTCTTCTTCTTGTCTCAAAAGCCTAACCTAATCCACCCTAAAAAGTTGATGATTGTGATTATGGAGGATTAGGGTTCCTTGGTGTTTTTGAAGAAACCTAAGAGTAAAGCAAGTAAGTTAAGCTTTAATCTTTATGGGCAGTGTTAAATTGAACACATATGATGAAAAATTTGATGATTGATCATGGGTTCTCATATATGTGTTTTAACGTGGGTGTTGTGTAAAAGTAAATCATGCTTTAAATGGTAGTGAGTTAATGTTATTCATTAAATGAGAGAAGTAGGATTATAGTTTGATACAAAGTAGAGTGATATTAAAGTTTAATATGCACTAGATAGAGTGCTTTCACTGAACATGCATCTGTGTTTTGGCCACATCTTGATCTATAGGTGTTTAAATGTGACGATTTTTAATGCAGATTAAACTAGAGATATATGGCTACAATGCTTATGAAGGAAGTGAATTTTAATTCCATATTTAAGGGCCCTAAAGTTTGGCTTGAAATTGAGAACTGTGAGTTGTCGTGGTATAAGAACAATCTGTAAAATGTTAGGTATAACTTTCAGAATAAGGAAGCAATTTGCATGAACTGAGGTTCGTTAGAAACTTAAGACATAGATGAACATTTTTTTAGAAGAAGTCATTGCCAAAAAAACCTCATTTTCTAGTTCATAATGGTCATAAAAAATGACCTGAAAAATAGAGTTGGAAAAGAATTTGAACATGAGTGATCTAGAAGGACAGACGAAACACAGATGATCTTGAGGACAGACAAAACACAGATGATCTTGAAGGATAGACGAAACACAGACTATCTTAAAGGAGAGACGAAACATAGAAGATCTTAAAGGAGAGATGAAACACAGATGATCGCGACCCAAGAGGTGTTTTAAGGAGTGGTTTTTTTTATTGAGCATGATTCGGTATTTTGATGATTTCTTGATCTATAGTGATCCGCATGGGATGATTTTTAAATTGAAGTAAACTAGAGAATAAGGCTACAATTTTTTTGAAGAAATAAAATTTTAAATTTGTCTCTAAGGATTTTGATTTTTGGATTGACGTTGAATAAAAGATACTGTTATAGTTAGAGAATAGTCTGAATTTATTTGGAGTATAACTTTTAGGATATTGAACCAAATTGAATGGTCTTGGTGTCATTAGAAACTTAAGACGATGTGGAACAATTTTATAGAATGAAGTATCCGTGAATTACTTCATTTTCATTATTGTACTGATCATGAAAAGATACCAAGGATTGTCTTGAACATGCATTGTACATATTTCATATTCATAAATGTGCATAAATGAATACTTGTAATTATGCTAAAGTGTGATATGTGTATTTTTCTTGATATAGAGGAGCATTTGGAACATCAACATCCAGACATTGCTGGAACTTCGAGGCAATAGCTTCAGAAGCAATCTGTGAGTAACCTAGACAGTTTCACTCAATTAATTGTTGAGTTAGATTATGTTTGAAATATCTTAAGAATGTGAAATTGATTGTGTTGATTCTATACAATGAAAGTCCGAGGTTTTTGATGAACGAATGTGATATTTGAAGTGCTCTTTGTATGTGAATGTGAAGAAATAAATGTTACTCAACAAATTTTGTTGAATGCTAGACTAAAGTCCGAAGATGATTGTGTTTTGACTGTGAATGTGACTGATTGAAAACAATGATTGAATGGATGTGTGAGATGCATTTCATTTCAAAAATGCATGAAAGATAAAGGCAGTTGTAACCGGAGTCGCCATTAAAAGAGCTTAAAGATCAAAACGTGATAAGAGCCCTTGGCTCAGTTGTGCATGTACCTAGTATCCACTAAGGGATATGGGACATTATTCGATACAGCTCGGTATCCACTAAGGGATATGAGCAAGAAAAAAAAGAGGCACTCGGTCATAACAAAGTAACAAATGAAACTGAATAATGCGCATTGCATTTACAATTGATATGTGTACTTTTGTATGAATGAAATGTTTGGTATAATTTTCCCGAAAGTGATATGTGATGCTTTATGCAAAAATGCAAAGATGTGAATTATATGTCTACATGTTTGATGTGTTGCACAAATTGAGTGAACCATCAAAAATGGTTACCTTATCTGAGTTTGCAAAACTCACCCAAAATTGCACGTTGATATTTCAGGACCGAGGGAGGACTTTTGCTACTGAGAGACCATACAAGAAGTATAATTCTTGTACTTTTATGAAGAAAATGGCTCAGAGGTCGGTCAGCTGAGATTGGAAAATTAGATAGATCTTTTTGTGTATCTCCTCTTTCATATAGCTTATTTTCTAATAGGTTATGATGATGTACATGTACGATTATTTGAAAGTTACAATGTATTACATTCAAACTTATGAAATGAAAAGGGGACAAATTTTGGTTTTAAATATTGTGACTTTCTTGATGATGCCTTGTAAAGAAAAAAAATGATGATGCCATGTTAAGTGAATGTTATGATTGAACGTAGCGTACCATTATCATAGGTTATGTATTGGAATGTCCTCAGGGTGTTTCGGTATGTACACCATGGTAACGGGGTACCACATTGGGTGGTATCAAAGCATGGTTTGGCATCCATAGGGATATATAGGAATGTTAAGCATGAAATATCGCGAGAAATGTGGATAATGATTGGAGTTCTTGTTTATTATAGGTCATCCGCCATAGGCGAACAAGTGGGACAGTCAGCTGATCTAGGATCTATAGGAGCCAGTAGAGAGTCTTCGGTACCTCAAACTAAGGAAATGCCTCCTAGAGTTCTCAGGAGAAGGGAGAGGAGGTATGATAAGCTGCGGAAGCAGGAGGCTGTGGACTTTTATGAAAGTACAAACCCTGCGAAGGCCGAGGGGTGGCTAAAGAGGACAGATAGAGTTTTCAATCAAATAGACTGCGAGCCTGATGAAAAGTTCCACTATACTGTCTTTACTGCAAGGCCAAGCTTACCAGTGGTGGAATACTATTCCAGGCAGTACCACCAGGCCTTGCAACCTGACGTGGGAAGACTTCCTGAGGGTCTTCAAGGAAAACTACATGTCTAATATCTACTTGGACAGGAAGATGAAAGAATTTCTAGATTTGAAGCAGGGTAGGATGTCAGTGGCAAAATATGAGATCCGGTTTAATGAGTTGATGGGGTATGTTACTATTTTGATTCCTATCGAAGAAGATAAGTGTAAGAGATTTGAAAGTAGGCAGAACATGGAGATCAGGACAAGATTAATGATCTCCAGCTTGAGTAGTTTCACTGAGTTGAGAGCTCCTTCGATCAGAATTGAGTAGCTACTGAGAGAGGGACAAGTAGAGTCTGGGCAAGGATCCAGATTGAAGAGGTCTAGTGAGATTCAAAGTGGGTCTAGCAAAAGATTCAGTAAGTGCCAGAACAGAACTTTCAGACCACCAGCTGGATCAAGGCAGTCAGGATATAGACAGAGGGCTGGTTTTATACAGTTTAGCAGTATAAGAGGTTCAGTGCAGAGTCAGTTACCCCTTTGTGAGCACTATGGGAAAAAGAATGGTGGTGAGTGCTAAACATTATTAGGAGCCTTTTTTCAATGTAATTCTCTAGATCACAGAATTAGAGATTGTCCTGTTGTTGCTGGAGCACAGTCAGGTATGAGAGGGGGATCCGTTAGTGAAGCTACAATCCAACAGATTCGAGGTAGTGGGACTGGACAGAGAGGTCGTGGTAGAGGTAGAGTGAGCATAGGGAGTCCTTCTGCCATGACTGAGGTGCGGAGCAGCCAACTGCAGTCTTAGACCTGAGTCTATGCCATGACTAGGTAAGAGGCTCAGGATTCTCCGGATGTCATTACAGGTGCACTACTTATTTATGATCATGAAGCATTTACATTGTTAGATCCAGGATCTACGCATTCATTCATTGCACCGCATCTGGCATCTAGGCTTCATTATGATAGAAAGTTACTACAGTATGGATTAGAGGTGAATACACCAATAGGTAGTATTACAGTTATAGGGGAGGTCTGCAAGAGGTGTTTGATTCGGATTGATCAAGCAGAATTGGAGGCAAATTTGATTATATTACAGTTGAGAGAGATAGATGTTATCCTAGATATGGATTGGCTCACTACTCACAGGGCTGTCATGAACTGCTATACCAAGGAGGTAGTACTAGAATCTTTTGGTCAGCCAAGAGCTGTTTTCAGAGGAATTAGTCAAGTAGTGCCAACCAGGTTGATATCATTTGTGAGTGCATTGAGGTTGATGTAAGGAGGATGTGAGACTTATCTGGCCCACATCATTGATACTAGAGCTTAGCAGAATGTGCAAGACATTTTCGCAGTTAGAGAATTCCTAGATCTGTTTCCCACCGAATTACCTGGCTTACCTCCAGATCGGGAAACAGAGTTCACAATTGATTTAGTTCTAGGTACTGCTCCTATGTCTATTCCTACGTGTAGGATGGCACTTGTAGAATTGAAGGAGTTGAAGACTCAACTACAGGAGTTGCTGGAAAAGGGTTTCATTAGACCCATTGTTTTGCCTTAGGGAGCTCCAGTTTTGTTTGTAAAGAAGAAAGATGGGACTTTGAGGTTATGCATCGATTATAGGCAACTGAATAGGGTGACAGTAAAGAACAAGTACCCATTGCCTAGAATTGATGATTTGCTTGATCAGTTGTAGGGAGCTTAGGTATTCACTAAGCTAGATTTGAGATCAGGGTACTATCAATTGAAGATAACAGAGGTTGATATACCTAAAAGTGCATTTAGGAGCAGGTATGGGCACTTCGAGTTTTTAGTAATGCCGTTTGGGTTAGCTAATGCCCCGACATCATTTATGGCCTTGATGAATAAGGTATTTCAGCCCTACTTGGATCACTTTATGATAGTGTTTATCGATGATATTTTGATGCATTCAAAGAATAGAGAAGAACATGACAGACATTTGAGGGTAATACTGCAGATTATGAGGGAGAAACAGTTGTATGCTAAATTCAGTAAGTGTGAATTTTGGCTGGATCAAGTAGTGTTTCTGGGACATATAGTGATTAGACAAGGCATACAGGTAGATACAAAGAAGATAGAGGCAATGATGAATTGGGAAGCTCCGACAAATGTATCAAAAATCTGAAGCTTCCTAGGATTAGCTGGATACTACTGGAGGTTTATCGAGGGGCTTTCTTTAATCTCAGCCCCTCTAACAAAATTTCTAAGGAAGAATCTAGTATTTAGATGGAATAAGGAATGTTAGAAGAGCTTTGAGGAGCTGAAGCATCGGTTGCCTATGACACCGGTGTTGACTATTCCATCGAGGACTGGAGGATATATGGTATATAATGATGTTTCGTGTAACACCCCACTCTTGCTGGACCCGAACCCGATACCGATGGTGATATCCGAATCCGTGCCCCTCGAGGGTGGCGTGTCACATCACTTAACA